>QXTE01000502.1:169149-355483 GCA_003942145.1 Platysternon megacephalum
CCTTTATATACAAATACTCTTGTTGATTTTAGGCAAAACAGAGGAATTACCCCATATTTTCTTGTAGTTGTTTCATAGGCAGCCCAGGTTTCAGTGGCTTTTACACCTTATCAGTTAGATCATTTGCATTAGTACAGATGCTTTCTGGCTTGCTTCTGGATCCAAAACTATCCACAGCTTAAAGACTCTTACTTAAAAAAGGACACAATTAACTTTTAACTCCTCTTTCAAACACACAGCGATCTGAAAAAGACACTGCTTATAGTACCCCTTAGAGCCTAATAGGATTTTAATTAAATAGCATGGTAGGTTTGCATTTCTTTACTCCTGCTACAATATATACTGCACATGTTCTGGGGAAAATGTACATTTCCTCCATAATTCAACTTCCACCACTAGTCACATTAATTTCTACACAAAGTGTAACAGTTTCTTTTGTGCTTACAAAATCTTCATGCACCCCTAGTAAAGTGACAGTTCGACCACACAGAACCAAGGGCACTGTCCCTCTCTCTCTTTACCAGATCTTTTATCTGCTATTTTGTTACTCAAAAACAAATTCAAATCTTTTATTCTCCTGGTTTTGTCTACCCTGCTGCAGCCACAACCTTTGGTCTTTATTTAAAACATTTTAAATCTTGTAAAGCATTAAGTCACCTTAAGGATTAAATGCTAGATACCATATTTTCTAGTTTCTTGTGTCTGGCAAAAGTATTCTTGGTTTTGCAACTTTAAAACAATACCAATTCATCTCAAATTTTACCATTCCAATTATTGTCCTGGGGATTTGAAATCCCCATGCTTATAATTACTTACTCCTTTCCTTCCACTATGCCCTCAAAGTTTCCAACCTGTTTTCCAAATACTCTATCTGTTGCCTGCCCGCTTGGGCCCGATCCTGCATTTCTCACTGAACCGTCCCTTCCATGGGCACCAGCTTGTTCCACTACCAATTTAGCTAGGAGGGTGGGCTTCTCAACTAGCCCCCACCCTTCCTGGTCTCTTCCCTTAAACATTCTTACTCACAAGGCTACCCGAGTCCTCCCTCATGAGGCTTGCCACCTGGGCAAAACGCATGGCCCATTGGCGTTTAACTATTCAATTTTCTCCTGTGGCAAACACTGCTGTTACGGCATATGCTGAGCACAAATGGTTAAATATTGACAGGTCCCTGAAGGACCGGTACTTGCTTAGCCAGTGCTTCCTTTTCTGTCTGGAAGTCCCGTCTCAAGGCTTGCAACTTGCCCTGGGCATAGGTTTGAGTTGCTGCCTGGTTCATGATCTATGCTCTTAATTGCTCAATTCTAATTATCAAGTACACATCTCTTTTCTCCAACTTCTCTATTGCCCAGTCCTGCTACGACTGGGGGTAGATCCATCTGACACCCTTCCCGGTCAACCGGGTCGGAGAGAGGAATGCTAAACCCCTCTCCGGTTCTCAGACTTACTGTGGCTGAGAGTGGGCACACTTCCAACCACACAGTCCTCAACATACAACACCAACAATACCAAGCAAAGCAAACATAAAATAACAAGGGCAAAACAAATAGATGGCGTGCACCCCGCAGGGCTCCCCTTTTTCTTAATTTCCCACAAAACTGACAGATTCGGTTACCAATCTATTCCTCGTGTCAGGTGATCAGGCTGACATGGCAGGATCGTTAGCGGAAGATGAAGAAAACACACCATATGACTGAATTTTAAAACTTCATTTAAAAAAATAAAATAAAACAACAACAGGAAAGAAAACATTAATGCCCCAAGCCCTAAGCACTTTCATACTCACACATGTACGTCCAGACTGGCCATGTCTGTGTATAACGTCCAGAGAAGGGGGAGATGGATGGGAGATTATCCTGTCCAGAATCTCCAACTNACTTCCACTGTTGGGAGGGCTGTTCTTTTACACCCTGGGGTCTCCTGCGGCGTCTCTTTCAGAGATTCCAATCCAGGCCGGCTGCCTGTGGCTTCTTCAGCGTCCCCAAACCACGCCGGCACCAGGGTCGCAAAGGCAGACTGTTGGATCTCACTGGACAGTTAAGCTTTGCAAACCTAATCTCAGTCCTGTAACTTGTATTGCCTTTGGTTTGCCTCTGTCTATATTTTTTTTTTCCCACAGCCAGCTGGGGCCGAAAGCAGTTTTTCTTTGTACTTGGCATGGTCTGTGTCGATTCTTGACCTTGAATGCAGAGCAGCTTTTTCTTTTATCTCTTGGGCCAAGCTGAATTTCAAATTAACCCTTTCCTTTCCTTCCTTGCTTTCAGCCTTACCTTACTTGGGGATATAAAGAAGCCGAGGGAGTTAATAAAATGGTTTGAGTAGGGAGGCATCCGGATGCTATAGACAAATTGCTCCCATTCTTGTCAGAGGCTTTTGGCGAAGCCAGGGTTTCTCTTAGATATGTAAGTTTATCTAAATCGAAGGTACCTTCTAGTGGGCATTGTTTAAATGGAAAGATTCCAATTATCTAAATACCTGCAGGTTGTTGGACCATAACATACGTACATGAAATAAGCTGGGGTACCCTTAGGGGGTGAGAGAGAATGCTTAGACTGTCCCCCACCCATTTTCCAATCACACACACAGGGAGGAAGCCCTGTCCGCGCTAGCGGCTCATAAACTAAGAATCTCTCCCTACAGGGTACTCACACAGGAGAGACTAACGAGGATGGCCACGACCCTCCTACACCTCCCTTCAGCAAAGAGCGTCGGCTAGTCTCAGAGAGACGGCGCCGCTTACTCTGTTGCATTCAGTGAGATGATCAGACTGTCAGTGNTTTTAAAATCTTTTTTTTTTTTTTTAACCACGATCCATGAGGCGGTATGACAACCCCTCTTGAGGCGGTAAAAACCCCTCAGCACCGGTGCATTCTAATGCATTTACCTATGCATTACCTTATGCATTACCTTATGCATTTACCTTATGGCCAACTCAGCAGTTCCCAGTACTGCTATAAACTAACCTTATTGGGGCCTTTCCCCAATACCACTCTGCATCTGATCTTGCTGCACAGTCAATAAGTTCAGATGGCGTGAGCCCAACAGGGACAGACGGCTCCACGGACAGTCCTCCTCCGACACCCCAATAGAGATTTCAAAAGGTCTCATACCTCTCTTGTGGCGCCATGGGGTTCGAAGGGGAACGATCCGTAGCAGCTGCCAGTGCTTCTGCGGGCGTTGCCATCCCGGACGAGCCCCCAAATTGTCGAAGAAAAACAGAGTTCTCACGTTATCGTTTGGGTACAGCAAGTCAGATACTTTATTTCTCTAGCAATTGCGTAGAGGGAGAGAGCTAAACAGGTCTCTCAACAGGTAAACAATTACAGCAGCATTTATACCTTTTGCTACAGACAATAATAAGCAGCAGCTCCATTTTGTTTATACATAGGTCATTCTGATATCTTGTTTTGCTCACTAATGTAGACTCTCAGTCTACATTCCATATTATCTACACATTATCTATACAAGGTCGCAACAACTTCTCACACAGTTCTTTCCCCCTCGCTGCACACAATTCTCGCTTCTACAAATCTCGCGTTATTAGGGTTACAGTTAGCCTGACTCTTGCTAACAAACTGTCATGCATTGCCTTCCCTTCCTGTCAGTTCCTTTTCTGCTTCCACAGTGAAGATTATAATGCCAGACACTGAAGGACTTTAACTAGCTACAACAGAATTTGAATCTGCCAAGAACTTTGCTGAAAATATGTTCCTTATCTTAGCAACGGAGCTAAGACTTATCACACATCTGCCCACCTTTATTCGAATGAAACTCCTTCTGATTTGACAACTCAGGCATTGTCAGTTTCATCCAGAACAATTTACAAACTTGGAACCTAATCCTGTAAACCCTTAATCATTTGATCAATCCCATTGACGACAATGGGACTAGTTGCATGACTATGGACCACTTTTGTGGTAAGAGTTTCAGGAGTCTGTTCTGTTCCTATAAAGGAAGTTGAATCCCCCATTGAAATGCAATGTTTGGGTACAATACAATAATACAGTTTAGGATACTGTTCTACTTCAAATTTGTCTTTTAATAAGTCATACATATGCTGAAATGGCTCCTCACCCAACTCCCATATTCCATATAAACAGACTGAAATACTACATATTTTGGGGGGAGAAGTGAGTAGTTAAGTATGTTGATGTTTGTATATACAAACACCCATTTCATCACTGTACTGGAAGATATAGCTGAACTTAATTTTCTATGGAATTTGAAGAAAGTTTAACAGCCCCAATTGTTTTCTGTGTTAATCTGTGTGTACCTGAAAAAAATTACATGCCTTCTAAGAGAAAAGAATCAGTCCACACTTACTCCCATATTATGACCAGCAAAAATAAATAAATAAATAAATAAAATCTCAGAGGCAGAGGGTCACAGATTTGCAAACCTAAAAACCTGTGTTATGCTTTAAACCACCTCAGCACATAACTTTTTAATGTTCATAAACCTGGTAACTGCAAAGGAACACTGAAGCCCATTAACCTGAATGTGTGCCAGGCAGTGTCCCCTCACTGACTAAAGGTGCAGTCACACCTGCACAGCTAAAAATTCACCTGGCCCTTCTAGGCTAAACGGAGTCATGTCACTGGCTCCATCTCTGTTCTTACATAACAGAACAAAACTCCAGTGGGGCATGGTACTGACACATAGGGTCTCAGGTACATGGTGTGCAATTGTTCAGAATCTCTTTTGGGAATAGTCATGTAGGTGAAATAACTTATGATTATGCTATTTCTATGCATGTATCATCTTGGTATCTGAAGTTATGAATATTAGCTATGTTTACTACACGTTTGCTCCTGTGGTAACGCCCACAAGGTATTTAGCCAGCACATGAATGGACAAGTCAAGTTGAATGGCCCATTAAGGAACACTTAGCTCACAATGGACCCTGGAAAACACCTATCTACACTTAATGGACTTGTGAATGTTCTAACTAGAATATGGGTGGGGGTGATGGACATGTAACTTGCCCATGTGACCCCAAACACCATCTTTCACAGCGAGAACAGATTTCCCTTCACTTGGCAAAAGGCGGGGGCCCCGGGCTGAGGGCAGGATGGGGAGGAGTCAAATAGAGGGTCACATGGGGAGGTCACGTGCCCCCCCTCCCCCTTATGTCCCTCCCATGAGTGCAGTACTGGCAAGAAATGATTTCTACTTGCACCACTGTGATAAACTCAGTGAAAAAGTCCATTCTGATCATGTTAGTCCCATCTCCTGTCCAGCAGAGCACAGAGCAGGCCAGTCAGGGATCGCTCCCTCAGCACCTGCACCCTGGGGCAGATCTCCTTTGGGGGAGATCAGTAAAACTGCCAGGCCCCCTTGACTGTCTACCCCAGCCTGGTGGGGCTGTGAGGCCCCAGCAAGGGGAAAGGGGGGTTGGAGAGCCAGCCTGGTCCCCAGCCAAGGTCCCCAGCCCCACATACAGTGAAGGTGGGATGCTGGTGCCAGGGTAAAGGGTAAGGGGCCCTGGGGAGGGGTTCCTGGGTGAGCCCCAGGGGGCAGGAGTGACTGAAGAAGGGAACATAAGAATGGCCATACTGGGTGTAACCATGCCTTAGTGGGTCAGAACTGAGAATGCCAAATTCAGGACGAACTGCTGAGAAATAGGGCAAACAACCCAAAACTGGTGGTTATTCTTTTATAAGATATACGAAACCAGCCACAGAATTAAACTCCTGTTTCACCACACTGGCTAACAAGAACACATAAAGGCAGTTTCCTCAGGCATTCCAGTTCTTATATCACCACCAAAAACACTGGATTCAGAGATGAGTGGTTATTTACAACCAGTCTCATCAAACAATAGGTTCTTCTGATCATGGCCGGCTCTAGGTTTTTTGCCGCCCCAAGCAAAAAAAATTTTGGCTGCCCCCCACCCCACCCCACCCCACGGCTCTCACCCCCACCCCACCTGCACCCCCTGCCACCCCAGCGCTGGGCTCCCCCCACCAGTGCTGACTCCGCCCGCTCCCCCCTCGCCTCCAGCCAGTCCAGCACTGGCTGGGTCGGGGTAAGCAGCGGGGCTCCTGGGCCGCACCTCAGCCCAGGGTCCTTCCAGCCAGGGCTCCCGCCTCCAGGACCGGCCGGGACCCTGGAGGGCAGAGCCAGGGGACCGCCCGGCAGGGGGCTGAGGAGCTGGGGCAGGGTAGCCCCAGAGGGAGTGGAGCCCCGGAGAGCGGGACGCGGGCCCCGCATGGCAGCGCCCCACCCTCTATGGCCCCGCTGCTGCTTCTGGCCACCCTGCTGCAGTCCCTGGGTGGCTCGGCCCGCTTCGCCCAGCCCTGGCTGCGGCGCTGGGGGGGCGGCCGCCCTGCGGCATCTGCAGGCGGCTCCGTGTGCCCTGAAGGGCGGCCCCCAGCCCGAGTGTCCCCCGCTCGGAGCCTGCCCGGCCCAGCCACAAGGTGCGGGCACTGCTCCCCCGCGGCGTGAACCGCAGCGGCCCCAGGGCGACACGCTGCTGCTGCCAGGGCTGGCTATAGGCTTTTGCCGCCAGAAGAAAAAAAAGAAGAAAAAAAAAAAGAAAAAAGAAAGAAGACGGCCAGAATGCCGCCCTTGAAAATGTGCCGCCCCAAGCACGTGCTTGGTTTGCTGGTGCCTAGAGCCGGCCCTGCTTCTGATCCCAAAGGATCAGCCACACACCCAGGTCATATACAACTTAGATCTTACCCAAAAATCACACTGATGTTAATCCCTTAGTATCTAAAATCTAAAGCTTTATTCATAAAGAGAAAGAAAGGTGAGAGTTAAAATTGGTTAAAGGAATCAATTACATACAGTAATGGCAAAGTTCTTGGTTCAGGCTTGTAGCAGTGATGGAATAAACTGCTGGCTTAAGTCAAGTCTCTGGAGTACATCCACAGCTTGGATGGTCATTCAGTGCATTGTTTAGAGCTTCAGTTTGTAGCAAAGTTCCTTCAGAGGTAAGAAGTAGGATTGAAGACAAAATGGAGAAGATGCAGCTGCCTTTTATAGTCCCTTGCCATGCACCCTGTGCTTCTTTGTTTCAAACACAAGCGCTCAGCCATGGCTTGGAAGCTTTAGAGTTCTCTCCATAGGCATGTCCCTGCATGCCTTGCTGAGTCATAAGGTGTATCTGCCTTCTCTCAATGGGTCAATTGTATAGCTGATGGTCCTTAACCCATCCCCTGTCACCCATTCCTAGCCTCTGGCAAACAGAGGCTAGGGACACCATCCCTGCCCATCCAGTTCCACATGGTTGACAGTGCATTGTGTGAAGAAATACTTCCTTTTGTTCGTTTTAAACCTGCTGCCTGTTAATTTCATTTGGTGACCCCTAGTTCTTGTGTTAGGAGAAGGAGAGGGAGTTTAGGGAGGCTGAGTTCCTCTCTCAGACACTGTGAGCCCCAGTGATCTCCTAGCTGCTGACAAGCTAGGAGGTGCTACACTCTAAGTTCCTGTGTGAATCACAGAAACATAGGATGGGAAGGAACTTGAGAGGTTCTCACTACCCATGGCAAGATGTCCCCAAGTGCCCTGCTACTGACACAACCTAAACCAGTGGTTTTCAACCTGGGGGTCCACAGACTGTATCTAAGGGGTCTGTGAAAGGTTGTCGTTACCCTAGAACAGTGGTTTTCAACCAGTGGTCCACAGCCTATGTCTAAGATTTCCAAAGGGGTCCACACCTTCATTCAAAAATTTGTAGGGTTCCGCAAATGAAAAAAGGTTGAAAACCACCGCCCTCACTGATTCTGTATTGGAATGGGTACTGACCGCAGTGAGCTGAGCTGGAAGAGCGGTCTGCGGCTTTAGCAATGGGCAAGGAAAGTGTAGGGTTCATTGGTATCCTGCGTGCAATGGTGAAGGGGTTGTTGCGACACAAGGGCCCACTGGTGCCAGCTGGCAAAGAGTTCCCTGTTTACAATTAATTCCTATCTCATACCTGACAAACTCACTGCACCTAATACACTGCATTCTAAGTGTTTATCCATCAAGGACAGCGTCCAAGGTCACTACTGAAAGCTCATAACTTATCGATACTCATAATCATTACGAGATGCATATCTGGGTAATAGTTAGGGAAGAATATAACTATACTACAAATTTTGCCTTTATGGTCTTGGAGTAAGAGTTGGGAATCCTATGTCTCAGTGATGGCCCATGTAAGCGGGAAAGAGTTGTCACCTCTCTCTGGCTTGCATACTACATAGTGTATTGTTCAATTGTCTACCTTTGCACCAACCTGGAATAGCCAACAGAAAGACAAAGAAACATCACAACCCCGTGGAA
This sequence comes from Platysternon megacephalum, assembly GCA_003942145.1. NCBI lineage: Eukaryota > Metazoa > Chordata > Testudines > Platysternidae > Platysternon > Platysternon megacephalum. The sequence continues at coordinate 177,418 of QXTE01000502.1, forward strand.
GTGAAAAGGATGATATGACAGCAAGAGGACAGCCCTATCTGGGAATAGAGACAAAAGACTGATTCCGTGTATCACAGGAGAAAGACACTTGACACCCATTCACTGAGGAGGTACCTTGCTGAGCAGGGGTGCTTCATGAAAGATGGTGCTAGCTCCTTGGGGCCAGCAAGTGCTTCAACAGCCTGAACTTTGAGGTGAGAATCGACTTTATTAGATAGGGAAGGTGACCATTAATGAACATAGGCCCTAGCTCACATTTTATGGTTTGTGTTGTATATAGTTATTTGTTTCCATCACTCACTCTTGTTTCTGTGTGAATCTCTTTTCACTTTGAAGGGACTCCAGCTGGGATGCAGCAATTGGCCTACAGGGCTGGGGGAGCCCAAAGGAGAGTGTCTGATGGGCTGGTTGTGTCAGGGAGCTGTCACCCAGCTGGCACAAACAGCACTCCCACATGCCAGAGGTGGAAGGTAACAAGGCAGCTGCCAGCCCTGGGTGCCCCAAGCAGCATCACTATTGTAAGAGTGTTACATTTTACAGGTACGGGCTCAGCAGGGAGGGCTAGGCAGCTGCAGGTAGCACCTGTCCATCGCCATGACAGGGCAGAGAGGCAGTGTGTGCATTATGGGCATGGGGGGGAGGGAAGCACACACTAAGGGCAGAGTTAAGGTGAGACAGGCCTTTACCTTACCAGAAGTTTGAGTTTTGCTGAACTCGATGCAGGGCTGGCTCCAGGCACCAGCTTAACAAGCAGGTGCTTGGGGCGGCCCCTCGGGAGAGGGGCGGCACGTCCAGCTATTCGGCAGCAATTCGGTGGAGGGTCCCTCACTCCCGCTGGGAGCGAAGGACCTCCCGCTGAATTGCTGCCGCAGATCGCGATCGCGGCTTTTTTTCTTTTTTTTTTTGGCTGCCTGGGGCGGCAAAAACCCTGGAGCCGGCGCTGACTCGATGGTACAAAAGGGCACAAGCTCTACCCTAGGACACAAGGTGGTGCTGTGATTCCTCGGTGTTTCTTCCCCCCCGCCCCCATACGTTGGTTATAGGTCAGTGGTTTTCAGCCTTTTCTCCTTTACGAACCCCTAAAAAATTTCAAATGGAGGCACAGACCTCTTTGGAAATCTTTGACTTAGTCTGCAGCCCCCGCAGGGGTCCACAAACCACAGGTGAAAACCACAGTTACAGTGCAATGTAGATAATGGCCATGCTGTGCAATGTTTGCTGTGTGCAGTTGCTAACAGGGCTGGGGAGAGAACCCTTGTCCATGGTCTAGATCCCCAAACCTCAGCAGCTTTATTACATGGTGGTTACAGTAACTTTAAGTGTGTTATAGACAACCAGAATGTCTCTCTCCTTCTCCACCCCCTCCCCCTTAACATGTAATACCCCCACCAACATTTCCAGTACCCCTCCCCTTCCCATTAACACGTCAGGAGTTGCTCCTTGAGGTCTCCTGTAATGATACCTGCACACATCACAGGCTACCGCTTCCTTGGTCATGTGGCTCGAGCTGCACCCTGAGCTGGGCCCCTCACTCCCACTGCCTGCCCCCAGCCAGGACTCTGCCCCGGCTTCAGCCATGACCCAGGGCCGCCCTGGCCGCCCTTCCTCAGAATGGGGCCCCTTCTTCACGCTCCAGCCCCTTCCCTCACCCCACCCAGGGGTGACACCCGTCATTTTCTGGATTTCAGATGTTTATGTTCGTTACTTTCGCTCCCCCCACCCCAGCTGACCCGAAGGGGCAGGGAGAGGACTCAGACACCCCAAGAGGAGTAGGATCCCCCAGCTCCCAGCACACACAGTGGGTGGGGGAGGGGCTCACAGGGAATGAGAGAATTCAGGGATCACAAGCCCCACCCCTTAAACACTTCTGCTACCCCTTTCATTCTCCAACCCCTCCTGTCTCTTCCCCTCCTGCTCCCCTAATCTGGCCCCCCCAACTCCTGCTTTCCCCTTTCTACCCATTCTAATTTAGCCCCTTCCCTATAATATCCTGTGATGGGGTGAGTTCACCCCATTCCTCCTGCTGTCCTTTACCTTGAGGTGGTAAGGCCTAAGAACTAAAATCGACAGTGTAACCCTAGCTCACAGGCCAGTGAGGCCTAGTGGCCATGCTCAATATAGTTACCCTGATTTGTAGGCAGTGAAGCCTAGTGGCCAGGGTCAATAGAACTACCCTGATTCACAGGGCAGTAGAGCCTAGCGGCCAGAGAGGAGTTTCCCTGAGTCGCAGAGTGGTAAGGCCTGCTGGTGAGAGTCAATGGGTCACCACCTGGGGGAAGGATGGCAGCTGGGGTAGGGGGACCCAGGCCCACCCTGCTCCACCAGGTCCTGGCCAAGAGGGCTAACAGTGGTGGAGGGTTCTGCCACTGAGTCAGCAGGGCTCCAACCAAAACATGCCAACTTCCCACTGGACTATAGTTAGGGCCCCCGGACCACTTCCTACCATACCTTTTGGAGCAGTAGTTGAGGTGTCATCGGGGTTTCCGGGTTTTTTGGCATGTGCATTTCCCAGGGTCTCTGACCCCTGTCAGATGTCCGCAGGCACTTGGGCATTGGTCTGGGCTTCCACAGTCAGGAATTCCAGCTGCTCCCAGGGTAGGGCCAGCAAGGAGCATCCTTCCTCCCTGGCAATCAGCCCAGAGTGACCTGGGTTGCTCCCTTTTATACTAGTGTTGCATCTGGAGCATGCCCAGTAGGGACATGGTGGCTTGGCTTCCTCAGCCCACAGTGAGGCGTTAACCCTTTGCCATCCAGTGTGGGGTCAGTTCACCCCATCACATACCCCCTCCCCTCACTGCAGAGTCAAACCCCTATTCCCATTTACTCCTGCACCCTCCCAGTGAGTATTCACAGGTGTCATTTGTTCTTTTAAAAAGTAACTTGAGTGACTTCTTAATTATCTGCTCTATTCAGATCATATTTAAAAAAAAAACACACAAGAAAACACCTTGATGGGGCAGTTTTCCCCAGATGGTTACAGTTTTACAGTTCATTCTCTGATTGCTGCCCAGGGTGAGTTTCAAACTTCAAAGTTGCTAGAAACTGCGAACATAAACCCTTCCCCCTCTGCCGGGGGCTGTACCTCAGGAAGCCCTGGCTCAAATGACCCCATATTTGGCTCACTAGCCCTACCCTGCACTCCCATGAGGCATGGCAAGTCTCAAGACAATCTGCATCAGCAGATGAGTTTTAGAGCACTTAGAAGAGTCATTCATTAAACACAGCAGGCTTCCCACCTGGGCTAGGGTGGAGCCGATGCTACTGTATGAAGTAGAGGGAGAATGGAAGGGAGGGGGGCTCCACCCAGCCATCAGCAGTTTCTGATGTATCAAGTGCTCCCGTTCTCAGCAGTGTGTTCTTGGGGCATGCCTCAAGCCTGCCTGTTCTCTGCTCCCTATCCAGAGGGCAGGGCTCCCCAGACCCTGGCTCACAGAAAGGCAAGCCCCACCAGAACTGAGCTCACCTAGGGAGGGGGGGGGTCAGACCCCCATGGATGGGCAGGGGCCCCAAAATACTGCAGAGTGGTGTGGGGACCATAAATTGGAGTGAACAGGACATGGCTGTGGGTGCACGTTAGCAAGCCCTGACCGTAGTGCCGTCACGCACCTCCTTTCACAGCCATGTGGCTGGCTGTGGCCATCCTCCTCCACTCAGTCCTTTGGAAATTTCAGCCTCATTGCCATTCACTGCCAGTGCGCTGCCACACAGCTAGGTCTGGCGATTAGCTCTCACCCCATTGGGTGTCCTCTTCCGTCAGCTGACTCGGGATGCTCCCTCTTTGTGACTCAGCCCTCCAGCCAGGTCACTATATGGCCCCTGCCTCCACCAGGGTAATGATGTCCCAGCACACAAGCCATCCATCTACCTTCTCAGGCAGCCTTCTGTCTCAGCACCAGCTCCTGGGCCACTCTGCCAGCAGCTGGTGGGGGAACTCAGCTTCCCCCGCTCCTCCAGCTCCCAGCCCAGGGGCCCAGGGACCCTGTGACTAGCACGCTAGGTCTGCTTCGTCTTAGACCCCGTGGTTGTCCCCCAGCTCTCTATCTCCTTGCCTACCTCTGACTTTACCCCTGCAGCTTCACCCACTCTCTGTGGTGACTTCACCCCTCTTGTGAGACCCCCTGAATCCAGGGAAGAACCACTGGATCTCCTCCTTGTCCCAGGCCAACTCCTTGTCTCTCTAGGGAGCAGCTGCTGACATCCTGCCTCCCAGAAGCCCATGGATGCTCAGGCTTCCAGGCTTTGTAACGCTGTGTCCACAGCTGGGCTCCATCTGCCAGTAGGGCCCGGCAAGCCCTGGGTTCCCTCCAGGGTAGCATCTAAAGGTAATTGGCCCCTCCCAGCCCACATTAACCCCCTCAGGGCTTGTGCAGGGGGGACACCCCATCACACACCCCCAGTGCAATTTTCATTGGTGGGGGCAAAAAACCAAACTGACTTCCAGCCTGAGTGTGGTAAGTGTCTGGAGGGGCTGGGATGATGGGACTGCCTACAATAGCATGTAGCCGATCTGTGCCTGCTAATCAGCAAATATTTCCCAACAGCTGGTGACAGGGCACTAGCTGGGGAGGGCTCTGAGTTACTACCGAAATTCTTTCCCGAGGTCTGGCTAGTGGGTCTCGCCCACATACTCAGGGTCTACCTGATCGCCATATTTGGGGTTGGGAAGGAATTTTCCCCAGGTCAGATTTGCAAAGACCCTGGGGCATTTTCCCCTTTCTCTGCAGCATGGGGCATGGGTCACTTGCAGGTTTGAACTAGGATAAATGGTGGATTCTCTGTAATCTGAAGTCTTTAAATTGTGAGCTGAGGATGTCAGTAACTCAGCTGGAGGTTCGGGATCTGTTACAGGAGTGGGCGGGTGAGCAGTAGCGGCGCCAGCTTCGCCGGCGCCCTAGGCGGCGGCAGGTCCCGCCCCCGAAATCCCGCCCCCAACAGCGGCGGCGGAAGGCCCCGCCCCCAAATTTCTACGGGCGGCGGGGGCGCCGGCGCCCCCAAAAGAGCAGCGCCCTAGGCGACCGCCTAGGTCGCCTAATGGGAGCGCCGGCCCTGCGGGTGAGGGTCTGTAACCTGCGATGTGCAGGAGGTCAGACTAGACAATCACGATGGTCCCTTCTGGCCTTAAAGTCTGTGAGTCTAAGTGACCTCATTAGTCTATGATTGAGGGGGGAAACTGAGGCTGCCCACAGCAGAGCCACACTCAGCTGCAATGGGGTGCTCCAGGAGACGATGGTGCCCTTCTACACACCCTGGATCAATTGCATTTGAAACCCGTTAATTTCAATAACGCTCTGGTTAGGACAAAAATAATCATTCATAAAGAACCCAAAAAAAGCCTGCTGCGGTCTGTGCTTGTTAAAACCATCCCTGTTAAGAGCAGGTTAGACACGCCTGGCAGGGATGGTGTAGATAATACTTAGTTCTGCCTGAGTGCAGGGGACTGGACTAGATCTCTCTTGAGGTCCCTTCCAGTCTGACACTTCTATGCTTCTATTAGCCAAGCACCTTTTAAAAAGAACTCTCTCCAATTAGCCTTGCAGCACCTGTGGCTGTACGGAGACCTACAGGAGGAGGCACATGGGTCATTAGAGCTTCATATGCCTTAATGAGCGCTCCACGAGGGGTTCAGCCCAGCCCGGAGCTGGGCCCTGCCTCAAGAGCTCTCTAGGGCTTACACCAAGATATGCGTCATTTTAATGGGTCCCGCCGAGGGCCATTAGCCTGGAGACGCTGCCGGGAAATGCTGGGCTCAGGGGCAGTCTCGTGGGGGCTGATTAGAAGAGAAAGTCAGAGGCACTAATCAAGTTAGACAGAGGACGGGGCGGGTCTGTTTCTATGGCAAACAAACCTGATGTGTAAAGTGACAGGGGTCAAGCCGTTCACTCCCTGCGCCTGGGACAGGTGATGTGGCTCTTTGTACGTTCCAGCAGGCTAGCAGGGCTGGGGGGATGCAGTGAAACAGACACATGAACAAGCCTGTTTCCCATGCAGTCAGCAAAGGCAGCACGGCCCAGTGAGCAAAAGGCAAGTCCAGGTTTCCAGGCCGCAGTGACTGATGGGCATTGCTCTACCCATGTCCTAGGTCCTAACCCACAGCCCCCTTCTCTCCCACCCCCTTCCATCCCAGGGCTCACACACGCACAGCTCCGTTGGTGCCCCTCAGTCCAGACCTAAGGCTAAGTTCCCTGTAAGCTGCGCCGCCACCTATTCAGCCATGTCCAGGGACTGGTTTTTAAAGGGCTAGGTGGAGGTTCCCACCTCAGGGAACCTGCCCCACCTAGCCCGGCCCTCACTCCCCCGGCCCCAACTCAGCCTGTGGCCCGGACCTGCCACAGCCGGGGCGGCAAGGCCAGAGCAGCCCAGACCCAGGCACGGCCCTCCCTTGGCCTGGACCCAGACACGGCCGGGGCGGCCGTCCCCGGGCCAGGACCTGCTGGGGCCAGGGGAGGGGTGCTTATCCTGTAGCCCCAGCCCGAGCTCCCGTGGCAGGGAGAGGCGCATCTTCCCCCCCAGTCCAGGTGCTGCTGCAGGGAGAGAGTACTGGGGGGAGTCCTCTCTCACCGCCACAGCCCCGGAGCACCCTTCTGCACCCCAAACCCCTCATCCCCGGCCCACCCCAGAGCCTGCACCCCCAGCCAGAGCCCTCACCCCCTGCGCCTAAACCTCTGGCCCAGCCCTGAGCCCCTCATCCCCAGCCCCACCCCAGTGTGTCCTGAGCGTGCTGGTATTTCTGCTGAGTTCTGCGCTCCAGCAGCCCCTGGCAGGCCAGTCCCAGGCAGAAGTGAGTTGTCTTCATGCATCACCCCTCCCCCCCGCAAACACAGAGAACAGGCACCCTGCTTTTCAAAGGGTGCGCAGAGGGGAAATACACTCACCCACACACACCGAGCAGCAGCCGAGGACACAGGGATGCACCCACACATTGAGCAGGTCTCGTTCCCTCCCGCAGGGGACCCCCCCACACACACACACACCAGATCCGATAGCCTCCAGCAGAGGGAACAGCCTCACATACTGTCCGGGATCCCCAGGATCAGTGCTGTGCCCCCAGCTTTGGAGCAGCCCCTTGCAGGACCCCCTTGGATGGGCTGAACCCCCAGGGAATCCAACTCTCCCTTCAGGGGAGGCCACACAGCCTCACTGCCTCTTGGACTGACCCTCAGGGGCTCCAGCCCTCCTGCCTCACCCCGTGAGCTCCATGAGGCGAGGCCAGCGGAGCCAGACCCCGGGGAGAGCCATGGCCATTCGGCAGGGACCGAAGCGCCTCCCCCAGAATTTGCAGTGACACTCAAGCAGCGCACACGAAACAGCCGGGTTTATTAGTCACTCGGACACAGTATTGGCACTTGGCACATTGGCACAGAGAACTGAAAGTGAAAGCAGCGTGGGTTCAGGTCAGCCCGGGGCCCACCCCAGCTGGAGTAGCACCCTGTGTTCTGGCTGTGTCTGTCTGACCTCCGTAGTCCATTCCCAGGAGAGAGAGAGAGATCCCAGCAGCCACCTCTTCCCCTCAGCTCCCCAGTCCTTCCTTTTCCAGCTGGGGTCTTTGCTCTGCTTCCCTGCTGAGACAGCGGGGGAGATCCAGGCGGCACTGGCCCTGGCATCGTCGCTGGGCACCTTGTTCACGTGGGTCGGTTCTAGCCGGTTCCTTAACAACTCTTCGTTCCCCCCAGGCAGGGAGGTGTCACCCATGCGGGTGCCTTTTAGCCTTTCCTTAAAACACAGAGTCCTTTGCCCCTGCTGGGCAACCACGCTACATATGGGGAAACTGAGGCACACAGCAGGGTCATAATAATAATACCCAAAAATCCCCCCTTCCTCCCATACACACACAGAGTTATATAGCATCAAAAACATTTACACTTCTATCTTCACAGTGTAAATCAGACTTAACCGGGGCTGATGCTGCTATACATCAGGGCACGTGAGACCGGCTTTGTCTCCAGAGGTCAGTTTCTAACCTTGCTCTCGCTGGCGTAAGTTTAGCAAAGGAGAAGAATTCATAATAATGACAGTTTGGAGCATGTGATGGGGATCCAGAGACCTTCGCTGTGATCCCGGAGCTGCCCGGGTTTCCTTTGCGCCCTCAGCCCAATCCCTTCGGCAAAAGTTTTAAAACTCGGGTGCCTCAAGGTAGCCAGGAAAAAATTCCTGGCCAGACGTCTCAGGCCTGCCCAGCAAGCCTGAAAAAAACTGGCTAAAACTGAGACATTATGGCAAAGGTTTCTAAACTGCCTAAGGAATTCAGATGCCCAGGTCCTATTCCTCTCTAGGGGAGTTAGGTGCCTAACTTGCTTAGGCACTGGTGAAAATTCCACAAGGCCCCTGAATACCTTTAAAAAACAGTCCCTGGAAATGGAATTAGGTGCTTCGGAAAGAGTGACCCATCACCGCTCTGTGCCTCAGTTTCCCCACATGGTTGGGCCAGATGAGAGCTATGGCTGGCATTCGGAAAGCAGCTTTATAGGAGCTCGGTGTCCAAATCCTGCTGAAATTCAACCGCATTTAGGTGCCTAAGTCCAGCCAAATTATTACTAACATCAGGTCCCCACACTTGAAAACGGCCACAAATCCATGGATAAAAGCACAGCATGTGCTAAACAATGCCTACTGCGGGTCGGTTGGGGAAAGTGGGGGCTACAGCTTTCCCAGAGGAGCAGGATGCCCCCTGCTAAATGATCACTTTGAACAGCCCTGCATCAGTTTTGCTAGGAGAGTCGCAGATTCCCAGCTGCTCTAAGGCCAGAAAGGAGCATTGCGATATAGCCTCGTCTGTGCATGGCACACGCCAGAGATCCCAGCGGGGAGATGACGGCTGAGCGTGTGTTTGAGGCATCAGACCGGGCCTTGGAACTCACAGCTCTGTTCCTGGCCTTGCTGCAGGCTCCCTGGGTGCCCCTGAGCGGGTCACTTAGGTTGAGGTTTTCAGATTACATTTAATGGGAATTGTGTGTCCAAATCCCCTAGTCAGAACTGGAAAATCTCAACCTTAAACTCTGTGGGACAGATCCTCAGCTGGTGTCCATCAGCCGTCGCACCATTGGGGTCACTGGGCCAGATCTCCAGTTGGCGTGACTCGGTTGTAGCTCCACTGGAGTCACCTCATCCCTGCGTGTGCTCAACTCCTACAGTGATCAGAAGCATTTACCTTCCTAGATAGACAGTGGGTGCAAAACCTGTCCCCGCTGAGATCAAAGGCCAAACTCCCATGGGCCCCCGTCTCACCAGGACTGGCACCTACGTGTATTACCTGCTGGTGAATTAACAATACAAAGCCAAATCTGTGCGGGTGCCTGGCACCCTGCGAACCGATCCAACCAGCCCTTGATGTGTAGCCGTTTGGACTGACAAATGGGAGGGAAGCGTTTGGAAGGAACCGGTAACAAGCAAAGATGGAGAACAAGGCTGATGGTGGTGAAATTCTGGTTCCTTCATGTGGTCGCCAGAGGGCAGCAATGGCTAAGGAATGAGACGGAAGCCACATTATAGGTATTGGATAGGAGGAGATGACTCACTGGTCTCTTCTGGCCTTGATCAATGTGACCATCTCCTCTGCCCCTCCTGTGTAACACAGGCCCAGCTCTAATCTCACTCTGGGCTGTATTAACAGGAGGGTTGTATGTAGGACACGGGAGGGAATTGTCCCGCTCCACTCGGCGCTGGTGAGGCCCCAGCTGCAGTTCTGGGCGCCACATTTTAGGCGAGACGTGGATAAATCGGAGAGTCTAGAGGAGAGCAGCAAAAGTGAGCAAAGGTTTAGAAAACCTGACCTAGGAAGAAAGGTTAAAAAAACCAGGGCCTGTTTAGTCTTGAGAACAGAAGACTGAGGGGCGACCTGATAGTCTGCAAATACCTTATGGGCGGTTCTAAAGAGGACGGGAATCAATTGTTCCCCATATCCCCTGAAGGCAGGACAAGCCGCAATGAGCTGAATCTGCAGCAAGGCAGATTGAGGTGAGATATCAGGAAACACTTTCTAACTCTCAGGGGAGTGAAGCTCTGGAACAGGCTGAGGAGTCCCTGTCACTGGAGGGTTTTAAGAACAGGCTGGACAAACGCCTCTCGGGGCTGGCCTAGGTTCCCCCTGCCTGACTCACAAATGATCTATTGCAAGAGGAGACGTGAACTATCTATTTGATATGTGACGTTTCTTGTTCAGAACCATTTCTGGGTCAGTAATTGACTCAGCGCAGCCAGCACTCACGGCCAGGCTGCTGCGAAGGGGGGTGGGGCAGATCCCAAGTCCAGCTGAGATGTGGATCCAAGCCCTGTTGTTTCCGGAGTTTGCGCAGTGCAGTGTGGACGTATTAGCACAGCCATGAGAGCCATGTCCAGCAAGCACAAACCCAGGCTTCTCGTGCAGTGCAGACGCACAAGCACTTGGAAACCCCTCGTCTCCAAGCATGGGTTTCCGATGCCATCCAGACACACTTCTGGAGACAGGGCTCCAGAGAAGTTCCACGCCCTCAGGGCGGGGTCACACAGACTGGGCCAGGCTGACTTTCCCAGAACCGAGAAAGCAAAGAAAGGCCTTTGGCTCTGAAAGGATGAGCAGGAACTCGCTCAGACCCATCACATGGCCAGGACCTTCTAGCCACGGGGCCTGCACCCTGGCGGAAGGGTGGGAAAGACTCTGGCCAGCTAAGGCCCTGTAAGACTGAGGGTGACTCCTGCTCTGCTCAGTGTGTTTACATCTGTTTAGTGTCTCTGACGCTTTTACCACAGGAGAAGCCAGGAGTCCTGAGTCCCAGGCCCCCCTGCTCGACCCACTAGGCCATCTCTGCCTCCAGGAACCAGAGCAGAACCCGGGAATGCCATGGGCCAGGCCCCTGTGCTAGTCCCTACCACCCAAAGCCAACCCAGGGCCAAGCAGAGCAGCTAGGAACCGGGGACCAGATGGGCACGGACAGGGCGTTACATGCTGGAGTGTTCAGACATTACTGGCTGTGCTACACTACGTGAGGCCATGTACGTGTGAGTACAGACGGTCGAACGATTTGATGGTGTTATTCTGTGTGTGGATTTTCTCTCTATCTGAAGGCTCAGGTATATAGACAGGGCCTGCCTCGAAGGCCACTGACGTCGGCTGGTAATGGGGATTTCCAAAGGAGCCTACAGGGACTAGGCAACCAGCTTCTGCCGACAGAGTTTAATTGAAGGCCACTGAAAAGACTCGGGCTGAAATTCTGCGCCCGCTGGAGTGGAAGGCAAAAGGCCATTTGGTTTCAACGGGGCCAGGATGTCACCACTGGCATCTAAGTCCCACTGTTCATAGCGGGCCATGAGAATTAGGATCTCTGAGTTCCATCTGCCCCTTGGGGGGAATCTCAGCCAAAGGGCTGCGTTCCTTCCCAGTGCTGGCTCAAGGCAATCGATCAAATACCTGGTCTCCTGATCCTTCCCCAGAGCCTCCGTGCAATGCGGGGCACGGGGCGGCGACGGGACCCTGGGGCTGTGCATTACATTGGCTGAGTTGCCTTCTCAGACACGGAAAAGCTGAACTAGGGCACGACCCAGCACAGAGGCACGTGGTGAGAGCAGTTCGACGGGGGTCGAGGCTGGTTAACGCGAAGAGGGAAAACTGTTTGCTTCTTTGCTATTTTCGTGCAGTTCCTTGAAACACTTAAACACTTTCTCCCCGGGGAATTAAAGAGCTGAGGTTCTTCCAGTGTTTGCGTGAGCCCCAGGGCATCCTGAGAAGAGCCCGACGCTGCCCAAGGTGGGCCGTCAGGATGGATGGCCAGGTTTTAAGCATTTCTTCCTTCGGTAGAGAATTCAGCAGCTGGTGAATGGGGACAGATTCACAACACACAGCACGTGGCAAGCGTCCTCTATCTGCTGCCCACTTCCACCTGTCAGCCTTCCCCACTGAATCCCAGCTGCCAACCAAACAGTGTTCAGCTGGAAAACGTCTGACCAGCTCTAATTTGGACATAGAGCAAATCAATAATGCGTGCAAATCCCTGGGCTACGGTTCACGTTCCGGACTGTCTATCGAAGAGATATCTGCCATTATGACCAAATGAGGTTGTGTTTGGACACGCAAAGATCCTGTCAGTCTGTCTGTCAAATAGCTGAACTCCGTGAAGATGGGACTAGGTTTACACTCGATGGCTCATGCAGGGCGAGGTCAGTGCAGTCACCTATGGGGTGGGGCGCAGGGGCTGTTAATACAGGGACCCCTTGGTCATTTGCAAAAAGCGAATAAATGTGCGACATTGACACTGACAATCCAGAGGACTCCCCCCACAATCCTGAGAGGAGGTGGCAGCTGTGAGCGGCGTGGGGGTTACTGAACACTGGGTCAGATTGGGGTGGAGCCGGGGGGCAGTCATGGCGCCTCTTCAGCCAGCAGGAGTCGGATGCATCCAAATTGGTGGCAGTGGTGGGATCTCAGCTGGGGGTTAGCTCTGGGCTGGGCACAGGCCGGCCAGGTGGGTCTACACCCAGTGCCCCCTGCTGGCCCTTGGGGCTTCCCAGTTGGAGGCCCGGGGTAGCTTGGGGGGTGGGAATGGGGATCCTGCGGGGGGGGGGCTCAGAGCACGAAGACAGCAGGGCCAACGGTGCACCCCAGCAGGGTGTTGGCAGCTTATCAGCCAGGAAAACGGGGGGGGGGGCGGGACACCAGTCGAGGAATGGGGTAGTGAGGGCCGGGGGGGAAGACACCAGCCTGGGAAGTTGGGGGGGGGGCGTTTCAGGGGGTCCGAGGGGAGACACCAGCCTGGGAAATGGGGTAGTGAGGGTCGGGGGGAGACACCAGCCAGAGGAACAGGGGCGGGCCTGGGGACAAAGGGCAGAGAGCTCACAGAGCATGGGGGACTGGCACGGGGGGCAGGGGAGTAAAGGCACTGGGGGGCTGGGCACAGAGACCCCAGACGGGTGCTGAGATTGGGACAGGGATACGCTGGGGATAGGGGCTCTCGAGGGCTGGGCTATGGGGCCCTGGGGGGCAGGGCTGGGGCTCTGGGCTTTCCATGGGGCCCAGGGTTCTCCGGTTGAGGCCCTGGGCCCTGCCCCCAACTCCCTAGCCCCATCTCACCTGCTCGGCCCCGCACCCAGCCCACAGCCTTGGCCTCCAGCAGCTCCCACTCATCGCGCTGCCCTACGGCCTGGCTGTGCAGCCAGACCACGGCCAGCACCGTGGCCCAGACGCCGGGGGCCATGTCCTTGGGGGGGGGAGGAGAGAGACAGCACCTGCCCTGAGGACCCCTCCTGCCCCCCCCGAGGACTGCCCCCTCCCCTACCCTGTGGACCCCCCCCCGTACCCCTGAGCGCTGCCCCCATCCCCCCACCCTCGGGACCCCACAAGCGCTGCCCCCATCCCCCTGCCCTGGGAACCCCCCAATCCAGTGCTCCCTCCTCAAACTCAGAGGGTTCCCAGCTCTAGCACCGTGGACCCTCTACACAGATGCCCAGTGCCATGCCCAGGGGATAGGGAGACAGCCTCAGAGGGGGCCCGGTCTGGGCCCCGCCATGTCCCCCCCGCCAGCCCTAGGACCTCTTGATCCAATGCTCCAACCCCTGTTTGGGGGTTCCCAGCCCCCTGCTCTGGGCCCATCTCACCCACTGGGCTCCAGGTTCAAGGGTCTTTTGATCCAGTTGCCCTCAGACCCGCCCCAGGCCTGGGTCACCCCCAGTCTCATCTAGGAGCAGAGAACAGGCTCAACTCATGGCACCTGAGCCCCACCTCTCCCCGCCTCTCCTCTGTTCCTGTCCCCTCCCGCACTCATCTCACTGGGCATCCTCCCCCTGGCATCAGTCTCGCTCACCCCCAGCGCGGCGGCCAGCCGGGGGCCCAGGTCCCACAAGCCATCAGCATTCTGAAGAGACACCAGCCTCAGCAGGGGAGACTCCTCCGGTGCCCGCTCTAGGGAGAGATGTGGGGAGATGGGTCTGGGACACGGTTACAGAACAGTGACATGGCCTGTCCAGGCTGAGGGACAGCCTACAACCTTAACTGTGCCCCTCCATGAGCGTCCTTAACCCTGCCCCATCCATGGGTGTCCTTTACCTGCTTCTCAGCACCGTTAACCCCTCTGTGGGCACCCTGAACTCTGCCCCTTCCTACACCCATGGGATGACAATTAACTTTAGTTGGGCACCCAACTCCCTTGGGCCCCTGTGAAAGTCCCAGCCCCCACTATTAATCCCACAACCCCAGGGTGTTTCTCAAACACAATCTGACCCCAGGACCATCCCACACTACAACCTGTGATACAAACCTATGTCTGGGGAAACACACAAGCATCTAAGGGTGTAGGGGAAATGGGATGTTACAGAGGCTATACGATATTATAGCTATGCCTGGGCCAGGGTTATGGGGCAGAGTTAAGGTTATCTGGGCTACAGTAACTTTGTATTTCCAGATTCTCCAAATTCAGGTTTTAAGGGGAGCCATACATTTAAATTTTCTGCTTCTTCGTTTAGTAACCAAACCGTGCCAACCAAGATCTATGCCCCTGAACTCACCTGTATACACGCCCAAGCCTGGGCCCAGCTTCACAAGATTTTTTGCCTGGGAATTTAGCTCCGTGTCTATTTCAGAGAAAACTGCTCAGCAACATTTCTGTTACTAAAAAATGACTGATTTCCCCCCCACACCCCGCCCAGTTCCCCCTCACACACACACACTTAGCTCAGCAATACAAACTCACAACCCAAATTCCAGCTTCACAAAGTTTTTTGCCTGTGAGTTTCCTTATTTTTTATTTATTTTGTTGCAAGATAATTTGCATCACGACACTTAAAAAACCCAGCTGCGGATTCCCCCTCCCCCAGTGTCACACCGGTGTTTTGCCCAGGAAGTTCCTTCACTCTCTAGGTAGCTGTTAAACACTTGCCCAGCTCCGGGACCGTCAGGGCACATCTGTCTCTGACCTGATGAAGCGTCATCCTGGTGTTTGCCGCCCCCCGCGCCCCCCCCCCCCCGAGTCCTGACTCCCAGCCCCTGCCCCCCTCACCTTCCTGGGGCGCGGTCTCCACCGGGGCACCGTGTTTGCAGGACTCGCTGCCCTTGTGTCGGGAACCCCCCTGGATGAACTCTGGGAGGTAGCGGAGCCAGGACAGGCACTTCTGAGGGAGGCAAGAGCCGGTGCTGGATTTTGGGAGCTGCTCGCAGCCACCACCTTGCGCAAGATGAGAGAGGCGCAGCGTTGGTTGCCTTCTCCCAGGCGAGTGACTCTCGCGAAGGTGTGCGGCGCACTGTACTGCAAACGGCCTGCCATCAAATCGATCTCTAGGGAGCAGATGGGCAGAGAGAGGGACAGACAGATGGACATGCAGACAGACAGAGACAAGCTAAGGGATGGAAGCGAAATCCTCCCCCACCCGGCACCCAGAGCCAACACACCGGTGGGACCCCGCCTCCCTGCCCCCCAGCTGGGACCCCCACACACATCCAGCCCCATCCTCCTCTCCCCTTAGCTCCCTCAGAGTCAGGATCTCCCCCCCCCCCCCACAGCCCCTTCCCTCTGGGCTGGGCTCCCCCAGATCCAGCCCCTCCCCTGCAGCTTCCCCCCAGCTGGGACCCCTCTTCCAGCCCCAAGGGATGCGGGGGGGGGGGATGCTGCGCCCCATGGATGAGGGCAGGACACTGCGGGGCAAGAGGCCCCTGCTAGCCAGGTCTGCTCATGCCAGCGATGCGCCCGCCCCTCCGGTCCCTGGGTCTGTCTGGGTTGGTCTGCCTGTCTCACGGGGTCTGTTTGTCTGTCTCCGTCTCCCCGTCTGGGTCCATCTATCTGATTCTCGGTCTCTGCCCCCATCTGTTTGGGTCTCCAGTTCTGGGTCCGTGCGTATGTCCGCCTGTCCACGCCACAGACCCCACTCTCCCAGCTTGGAATGGCCAGGCCCCGCAAGCTGCTGCCCCGTATCACCTGGCCAGCGCCCGCTGCTCTCCTCCTGCCCAGGGCCAGGGAGACTGGGGTCACCCTGGAGGGCAGGGTGGGGCCAGCAGAGCCACATGATAGCTGGGGCAAGGAGAGGGGCAAAGGGACATTAGCCCATATCCATGATGCCTCCCCATGCATCCAGGTCCCCACCACCACCAACTGGGATTCCCCCTGCTGGGATCCCTCCCGGAATTCCCCTGCCAGTGGCAGGTTCCACCCCTGCCCCCAGCCCCAGGTTCCCCCTCCCATCTGAGCCCCCCATCCACATGCTGCCCCCCCCCGGCCCCAGGTTCCCCCTCTCATCTGAGCCCCCCATCCACATGCTGCCCCCCCCCCCGTCCCAGGTTCCCCCTCCCATCTGAGCCCCCCACCCACATGCTGCCCCCACCAGCCCCAGGTTCCCCTTCCCACCTGAGAGCCCCCCCCCAACCCCTCCAGGGTTACCTGGCAGCGGGATGTCCTGTATCACCAGCGGCCCCTGCACCGGCTGCCCCCGCTCCGTGTCCACCCCCACGTAGGCTGTGAGGGAGCAGACGACCCCCGAGCTCAGGCCCGGCGCCGGTCCCCCTCCGGCCTGGCCCCCACGGCCCCCTCCAGGTCCAGCAGCAGCAACTTGGCTGCCAGCCAGTGAACGGGCAGCCTGTGCCAGGGACAGAGAGTCATGGGGTGAGCCCCGGATGCCTGGGTTCCAGCCGTGCAGGGAGGGGAGCAGGGGCTAGTGGGATAGTGTGTTGGGGGGAGCGAGGACTCCTGGGTTCTATCCCCAGCTCTGGGAGCAGAGTGGGGTCTAGTGGTCACAGTGGGGGGGCTGGGAGCCAGGACTTCTGCTTCCCTCTGTGAGCTGAGGCAGGTCCCCTCCCATTCCTGTCCTGTTGGGGGTGGGGATGTGGGGGCGCAGGACCCAGCTACCTGGGGGTAATGGGGGCCACAGGAGCGTTGCTGTCACCTGTCTCCATCCTGTGGCTGCAGGGGGAACTGCAGTGTCTCCTTGTAGGTCTGGTCCTGGATGCGGTACTGCAGGGTGACACCCCCCACGGCAGTGTCTGGGGGCTGCGGGCAGAGAAAGGGGGTCAGAGGTGGAGTGCGAGGTGGGAGAAGATGCCCGGGGACCCCCCCCCCAGACCCAGGTTACAGAACAAAGGGGGAAAATACAATCGATTCACAGCAGTTGGGGCTGCCTAGTCAGCCCAATGGCCATCAGTAGGGTCCGGAGTTAATGATCCTGACTGAGATCAACTCAGTTGGGGTAGCACAGAGACCCCAAGCCCAAAGGCCATCGTTAGGGGTCAGGGTTATCATCCAGGAGGGGGTGGGAGGTTCCCGGCTCAGTCACTGACCACGAGCCCTGGGGGCGTCCTGTGGGGGGGGGGGGGGTTGCTCTCTCCCCTGGGGCTGCCCGCGGAGCTGGGCATAGATGAGGCACCGCTGCCCAGGGAAGATCACCTCAGGGCCCTGGCCCAGCAGCGCCGCCTCCATCCCGGGGGGCAGATCCCAGCGCAGCGAGATCCCGGTCACGGCCGGCTGCAGGGCCCGTTTCAGAGACTGCAGCGCCTAGGGGAGAGACCGGCACACTGGGGCCAGGATGCCTGGGTCCTATCCCTGGTCTAGGAGAGGAGTGGGGGCTGGTGGGTTAGAGCAGGGTCGGGGAGGAGCCCAGACTCCTGGGTTCTCGCCCATCTCTGGGAGGGGAGTGGAGTCTAGGGGTTGGGGCTGGGAGCCGGGACTCCTGGGTTCAATCCCAGCTCTGCGAGGGGAGTGGGGTCTGGAGGGTTAGCGCAGGAGGGGGATGGGGGAACCCGGACTCCTGGGTTCTCACCTTGGGCTGCATGTGGTCCTGGCCAGTGATGAACTCGGCGCTGCCCCCTGCTGTCCGGGCGATTCCTTTGATCAGAGCCATGGAGGCCCCTTCCCCGATGCCGAAGTAGAAGCACCTGCAGAGGAGCAGAGTCCAGGGGGGTCAGAGCAATTGAAGAAGGGGCAGAGTTGGGGTTCGCTTGGGAGCAGGGTTGGAAGAGCACTGGGGGGGCAGGGCCCCGTTACCTGTGGGCCTCCCGGTGACGCTGCACCTTGGTGATGACATCCTGGATGTTCCCCACCTCCCCGTCCGTGAACACGAACAGCTGGCGGGGGAGAGACGCTGTCAGAGCCGGGGACCCCAAATCCCCCCGGAGACACCCCCTCTCCCTGGGAATGGGGGCAGCCCCCAGAGAACCTGCCCCACTGACCCCCCTCCCAGAGAACCCCGGCCCCATGAGACACACACACCCCCCATAGCCCTCTCCCTCCTCTCCCAGAGCTCTCCCCTGGGGGGCTGACAGATGGGGACCCCTGACCTTCTCCCCATCTCTGTGACCCCAACCCCCACCTGTCACCTCTTCCCCGGCCCCTGGAGACACTAACCAACCCAACTGCTGTGGGCACCTTTCTGGGAGCTCCCTCCTGACCCCCCACCACCACGTGCCCTCCCTGCCCCCTGGCTGCAGGACGCCCCCCAGAGCTGGGCGCAGCACCCAGAGCTGCCCCCCAGCTCTATACAGCCTGACATGCCCTGCTTACACCGCCAGGGGCATCAGCCCCCGTCCCACTCCGAGCCCACACCCCCAAAGCCCCCATCAGCTGCCCCCAGGGCTTCCAGCCCCTCTCCAAGTCCAGGAAGTTCAGGAACAGCCTCCCGAGGGGAGCAGGGGGCGTGAGCCATGGCAGGGAGGCCAGGCGAGGGGCCTGTGATGGTGACAGGGCACTGGGGGGGGGGGCTCAGAGTTACTGCAGAGAATCCTTCCCAGGGGCTGGCTAGGGGTCTCACCCCCACGCTTGGGACTTACTGACCCCCACGTGTGGGGTGGGGAAGGGACTTTCCTGCATCAGATGGGCAGAGACCCTGGGGGGTTCGTCACCCTCAGCAGCCAGGGCCCTGGAGTAATTGGGGGGGCTCTGTGACCCAACATCTGTACCTCAGGGCTTGGGGGTTTGGTGACTCAGCCCCAGGGGCTGGGCCTGTCAAGGGGCTGTCACTGGGGGGGCGAGGGGCTGGGGCTGGGGCTGTGACTGGGAGGAGGGGGACGAGGGGCTGGGGCCAGATGAGATGATCAGGACGGTCCCTTCTGGCCTGAAAGTCTCTGAGTTTATTCCCCCCCCCAGCCCCATTTCCTTCTGACACCCCCCAACCCTCCTTGGCTCCCCCAGCCCCTTTCTGACCCCCGGGGCACCCCACAGCTGCCCCCCTGGTCCCCAGCCCCTCTCCGACTCCCCAGGACACCCTGCAGCTGCCCTCAGCACCTGGCGCGGGTGCCCGTCTCGGCAGGGGCTGCGGTAAATGGCTCGTAGCGGCGCCAAGATCTCGGTGCCCCCCAGGTCAGCTTGGATCTGCTGGACGCGCTGCAGGGACTCGGCCATGGTCTGTTGGGTGTATCCCACGCTCTGCCTGCGGGGGGCACCGAGGGGTCAGGGGCTGGGACAGCAGGAGCCGGGGACACCCCGACCCCAGCCAGCCCTGCCCTTGCCAGCCCTGCCCCCAACTCACAGATACCCCAACCCCAGCCCAGGGACACCCCGACCCCAGCCTGCCCTGCTCCCCAACCCAGCCAGAAACACCCCCCCGCCCCGTACTCACGGGTAGAAGGACTGGAACCGAGACCCAAAGCCGTAGATGTTGAAATAACAGCCCAGGGGCAAACTCTTCAACAGCAGGACCAGGGTCTCCTGGGGACGGACAGATGGACGGAGTCACCGCCTGTGTCCAGCCACCCTGAGCTGCTCCCCTCCACAGGCCCATCTAGTGTGGCTTCCCGCCTGGCCGTACCTTGGCGCTGTCGATGCGCAGTGGGGCGCGGTCTCGGCTGTCCATGGGGCACCCCATGCTGCCGGAGCGGTCCAGCAGGAAGATGAACTCCCCGGCTGGGCTCTGGCCTGGCACCGCCTCGGGCAGGCTGGGCAGCAGGGTCACCATCACGGCCGGGTCGCCCATCAGGGAGCCTGCGGGGAGATGGGGCCAGTCCCAAATGGGGCCGGCATGGGGTCAAGCCCTGTGAGCCTGTGAGAGCCCCCAGGCCCCCCTGACTGCCCCAGAGCCCCACCCATGTCCCTTCCCCCTCCCCCACGCTGCCCTCCCCATAGATCCCCCACTGCCCCCAGCCCCAGT
This sequence comes from Platysternon megacephalum, assembly GCA_003942145.1. Taxonomy (NCBI): domain Eukaryota; kingdom Metazoa; phylum Chordata; order Testudines; family Platysternidae; genus Platysternon; species Platysternon megacephalum. The sequence continues at coordinate 197,440 of QXTE01000502.1, forward strand.
CCCCCAGCGCCCCCGACTATCCCAGAGCCCCACCCCCACTCCTCTGACCCTCCCCCAACCCTGCCATCCCCATAGATCCCACACCGTCCCCAGCCCCTCAGCGCCCCCGACTGCCCCAGAGCCCCACCCCCACATCCCTCCCCCGACATCCTCAACCTCCCCCAGTGACCCCATCTTCCCCTGAGTACCTCCCCCACTCCTCTGTCCCTCCCCCTGCCCTCCCCTTAGGTCCCTCGCCGCCCCCAGCCCCTGCCCTCCCAAACCTGCAGTGAGCCCCAGTGTCCGCCTGTTGACACCCCACCTTCCCACCTCCAGCTCTGCCGAGACCCCCCCAATCCCATCCCCCAACCCTCGCTTGCCCCGATTCCCCCAGCACCGCTCTGAGAATCTAGCCCTAGCACCCCCCCATTACCCTACTATCCCTCTTATTGCTCCATGCCCCCGATCCCACATCACAGCCCAGCACCCTCCTCCCCCACCCCATAGACACCCCCCTGCCCAGGGGCAGCAGGGTGCAGGGGGCCCCACCTGGCTCCGCTCCGGGCAGCCCAACCTCCAGCACCGCGCTGGGTTTGTGCGGCTCCACGTAATACACCAGCAGCTCCACGTCCCGGTCCCACGGGGGGGCCTCGGCTAGTGACACCTGGGGGGCGACAGACACAGTCACCTCCCCTGGCTCCTGTGGGACTTGGCTCTTCCTGGAGAAAACACTGCAAACTTCTGACTTTTGTTTGGCTAAATCTTTCCAATTTGGGGGTGACATTTTCTCCCACTGAAAATCAAGGAGCGGGAAACTCACAGAAAGTGAAGAGAACCAGGGGCCCATCGAACGCCCGGGATTTCACCCCCACGGGCTGGTCTCAGCCCCGCAAGTTCTTCCCCAGAGAACTCGGGCAATTCCCCGGATTGACCGGCACACACACCTTCTGGGACCAACCCCCCTGCCCTCAGGACCCACGGCCAGATGGTCCCCTGGGACCTGCCCCCCCAGCCCTAGCCCAAATCCCCCAGCCCTATCCCCCAGCACCTCCCCCACACTGACCCTCCCAGCGGGGATGGCTGGGACCCAGGTGTCCGGGTGAGCCCTTACCTGGGCGGTGGTCCGGTTCCCGGCCATGTAGGTCAGGGGGGTGAGGGGGCAGTTGCAGAGCACGCGGTCGATGCCGTGGGGCGACTGCAGCGTGGCGCTCAGGCTCAGGGTGTAGGGCAGCTCCCCCGGGGGACTCGCAGGACCCCCCGGGTGACATCCTCCCCGTCCCACTTTGCAGAGAGACACGGGGTGTGGGCCGGGGGCTGAGAGAGCGGGAGGGTCCTGGGGATTGGCATAGTGGGGGAAGATGGGGGTATGGGATATTGGGAGGCACGGGGGGATATCGGGGAGCACCTGAGGGGCTGGGATAGTGGGGGATTTGGGGGTGGCTGGGGGGGTCACATACCCTGGGGTAGGGATTGCAGGGCTGGGGGGGCGCTTACTGTGGGGCACATAGTAGTGGCCTAGGGGGTGTTATGGGGCTATGAGGGTCCATGTGGGATACGTAGCAGGGGCTAGGGAGTGTCAGGGGGGTTACGGGCTGTGGGGTCGCTGACTGTGGGGTATGTAGTGGGGGAGTTGGGGACTATGGGTCCCACTGTGGGGCGCATGGGGAAGAGCAGGGGATCTGTGGGTCTCACTGTGGGGCAAATGGGGGGCACAGGAGGGATCTGTGGGTCTCACCGTGGGGCACGTAGCGGGGGCGCAACACGGCCGGCAGCACGTAGCAGGCAGCCCCGTCAGGCTCCAGCGGCAGCTCACAAACGTAGTGCAGGGTCAGCGCCGCCTCCTCCCCGGGGGGAAGGTCCCCCAGGGAGCAGCTGAAAACGTCGCCCCAGGTCCCCTCCTGCTGCAGCAGGAACGAGCTCTGCCCCCCGGCCAACGCGTCCCCGTACAGCTCTTGTGCCTGCCAGAGAGACAGGGTCACTCCGTGATCCCCCTGTCCCCAACAGCCTCCTACCCCCAACAGCCCCCTGCCCTGCCCCCCAGCCAGCATGTTCCCATACAGCTCCTGGGCCTGCCGGATAGACAGGGTCACCCCGAGATCCCCCTGCCATCCCCCTGCCCTAACCCCCAGCCAGTGCATCCCCGTACAGGTTACTCCTGGGGGAATTCTGCACCACTGCTCAAGCGCAGAATTAATGTCTGGCACAGAATTATTTTCCGCCGCAGAAAATACATTCTGCCCCAGAAGTGCTGCAGTTACCCCTGACTCCCCCAAGTCTTTGCACTGCTTCTCACAGGTTCAGGAAATACAGTTCTGTATTGAAATTTAAATGAATTATTACTCAAAGTTCTGTATGAATATGCCTAGTTACAGACACAATCGCTGACAGGTATTTTGAAATAAATTACCAAAATAATTGAAACTGACGTGATTATATTGTTATTTTGACAAATAAAATATGCAGAATTTTGTAGAATTTTAAAATATTGTGCACTGAATTTTTTATTTTTTGGCGCAGAATTACCCCAGGACTAACAGGTCCTGTGCCTGCCAGAGTGACGGGGTCACCCCAAGATCCCCTTGCCCCCCCCAACATCCCCTTTCCCCCAGCCAGCACGTCCCCATACAGCTCCTGTGCTTGCCAGGGGAGATGGGGTCACCTCAAGATCTCCCTGCTCCCCAAAATCCCCCTGCCCTTCAAGATCCTCCTGCCCCCTGTGACACTGACAGGCCAGCTCAGACGCTGTAGAATTTGCTTGGGTGTGAATGTCAGAGAAGGAAGGTACTGGCTCACTCGTACAGGAGAACAGTTCACAGCAACCCAATGGTTTTGTTTTGCCTATGTGTTCCCTGGGACTGCCCTCCCTGTTCTCAGCCTCAGATCTAAAGACTGTTTGGGTGCCAAGAAAAGGAGATGTCTGATGTGCAAACTGCACGGAATCTAAGGAACTAAACCCATCCTGTGTCACTGCCCAGCCCCCGGGCATGGAGCCTGGGCACTGCACACGAAGAAACATGCTCACGTCGCAGCATGGGTCAACCATGGAAAACCTCCACAGCCAGGCTGTAATGGGCACACTTGCCGGACGGCCCTGCGGGCAAAGAGCCCTAAGATGGGATCCGGGGAGCGATCCTGTATCTCTGCACAGATGGCTTCTGCCAGGGGAATCCCGAGCGACGGGACAGAGATCCCTAGAGCCGGTCTAGGGAACCCAGCGAGCCTTAGGGGACCACTGGCAAATCCCTCCGCCTCTGCTCTCACTTGCTCTGCAAACTGTGACTCACCTGGCCCGTATTTTACCTGCTTGAACCTCTCCACAGCTCATTTCTTCCTCTTGGCTAACAAACCTTTAGTCGTTTGCTAGAGAAACTGGCTGCAGCGCTGTCTTTGGGGAGAGCCTGAGCACCCACGGACCGGGGGGGAGCGACCCACCCTTTGAGTTTAGAAGAAACCTGACGGGAGGTGATCTGGGGTTTTACTACCCTCCTGTCCCAACGTCCAGCCTGGCCTAGGGGTGGAGGGGCGGGAGAGTGGGCTGGCCAGGGCTCTGTGGGGAGCCAGGAGCTCACGTCGGGCGCTGGCCAGATGAAACCCCAGGACAGAGACGTCCAGCAGTTAGGGGCGTCTGCCCTGTTTTCTGATACTCGGCCCTGAGACTGGCACTCTCACTTGTGAGCTGCTCCAGACAGCGGGACACCCCGACATCCCCCTACCCCCTGACATCCCCCTGCCCCCCCATACAGCTCCTGTGGGGAGAGACGGGGTCACCCCGGTATCCCCCTGCCCCTCGACATCCCCCTGCCCGCCATACAGCTCCTGCGGGGAGAGATGGGGACATCCCGACATCCTCCTGCCCTGCCCCCCGTACAGCTCCTGCGGGGAGAGATGAGGTCACCCCGACATCCCCCTGCCCCCTGACATCCCCCTGCCCCCCATACAGCTCCTGCAGGGAGAGACGGGGTCACCCCGACATCCCCCTGCCCCCGACATCCGCCTGCCCGCCATACAGCTCCTGGGGAGAGACGGGGTCACCCCGACATCCCCCTGCCCCTCGACATCCCCCTGCCATCCCCCTGCCCTGCCCCCCATACAGCTCCTGCAGGGAGAGACGGGGACACCCCGACATCCCCCTGCCCTAACCCCGTACAGCTCCTGCGGGGAGAGATGGGGTCACCCCGACATCCCCCTGCCCCTCGACATCCCCCTGCCCTGCCCCCAGTACAGCTCCTGGAGGGGACGGGGTCACCCCGACATTCCCCTGCCCCTCGACATCCCCCTGCCCCCCGTACAGCTCCTGCAGGGAGAGATGGGGTCACCCCAACATCCCCCTACCCCCCGACATCCCCCTGCCCGCACATCCCCATACAGCTCCTGTGCCTGCTGGAGAGATGGGTCACCCCAAGATCCCCCCTGTCCCACCCGCGACCCCCCTTCCTTCCCCCCCCGGGACCCCTGCCCCCCAGTACCTGTTTCTTCTCGCGGAGCTGGGCCTGGATGCAGGCGCCCCCCAGGCGGGCCTGGAAGACGTAGACAGCCGCCTTGGCATCCACAGGGAACATGAACACGGCCTCCACGGGCCCCGGCTCCTCGTTCCTGTAGAGCAGCTCACAGCCCACGTCCGCCACAAAGCCTCGGATCAGCACCGTCACCGAGCCGCTGCGCAGGGGCACTGGGGGGAACAGGGTCATCAGCCAGGGGGCCCCCCATTAGCGCTGGGGGAGGGGGTGTCAGCTACGGGCCCCCCACATACCCCATGGGCACTGGGGGAGGGGAACTTCAGCCATAGGCCCCCTAAAGACCCCCCATGGGCACCGGGGGAGGAGCCATGTCAGCCATGGGGCCGCCCTCCCCCTTGCAGCCCCAACCCCGACCCCCAGCCCTGACTCACCCGGCTTGTTGGAGCCGGTCAGGAGGCCGCACTGCATCATCTCAGCTCCGGGGTCGGGGGATCTGTGCAGGGGAAGGGGGGTGAGATACAGGGTTCCTATGAAAACTGACAGGCACAGGGTGCCCCACTCCCAGCAATGGCTCCAAGACCCCAGACCCACCCCCCTGCTCAGCCAAGTCCTGTGGCAGGGAGTCCCACAGGCTTCCGGGGCCTAGCTCAGAGATCACAGTGATGGCTCCTCTCGGGGCCCCCCTCCCCTCCCCGCACATGGTGCCAGCCAGCGATGGGGGATGGGTGGATAAATGTAGAGGGCGGTGTATGGGGATGTTTGGATGGACGGACAGATGGAAGGAGGGAAGTGGGGATGGACAGAGCACGTGGGGGGCTGAGGATGGACGGACAGACAGAAGGAAGGGTGGGGGTTCAGTCAGAGCGCAGGGGAGGGGCTAGTGGTTACAGTGGGGGGAGGCTGGGAGCCAGGACTCCTGGTTCTATCCCTGGCTCTGGACAGGGAGTGGGGACTAGTGGGTTAAGCCGGGGAGGCATGGAGCCAGGACTCCTGAGTTCTATCCCCAGCCCCTGGGAGGGCCCCTGAAGCAGTGCCGAGCTGCAGGGAACCCAGGTACGTCACTGGGGGGTTGTTCACCCAGCTAGGGTGTCACCCTGCAGAGAACAGAAGAGGTTTGCAGAGCGGCCATTCCAAGTGGAAGGCGCTGCTATTTACCTTGACCTGGGGCCGCCATGAACCCCCCGGCCTGAGGCTGCAAAGTCCAGCCCTGGCCATAGCTGGGGGCTCCTGCTCCCTGCCCCGGAACCGACCGGCTTGGGCCTGGTGGGCGTGAAAGGCCGGCAGTGGGCTGGGTTCTCCAGCAGCAGGAACCCAGCTCTGAGCGCACGGGGAGTCTCCATTGAGAAGCAGGGATCTAGGGCGGGGGGGCTGAGGAATGCCAGAGCTGCCATGACCAAGAGGGGCTCCAGAGACCTAAGTTCCCTCTAAGCTGCATGGCTGTGCAGCTGGCTACCAAGGGCTGCACAGGAGCTGCCAAGGAGAGGTGCCTCTCCCTGGTCCCGAGCTGCTGCAGGGAGAGAGGGCTGGGGGGAGACCTCTCTCCCCAGGGCAGTCTGCACCCCAAACCCCTCATCCCCGGCCCCACCCTGGAACCCACACCCCCAGCCGGAGCCCTCATCTCATCCCGCACCTCAACCCTCTGCCCCAACCCTGAGCCCCCTCCATCACCCAAACTCCTCATCCCCGGCCCCACCCCAGAGCCTGCACCCCCAGCCAGAGCCCACACCCCAACCCTCTGCCCCAGCCCTGAGCCCCCTCCCACACTCCGAACCCCTAGGCCCCTCCCCCACCACACATCACCTCCATATTGCTGCACATAACAAAATTCATTCCACACATGTATGTAAAAAAGTAGAGGGAACATTGCTCCAGACCCCAGTCTCGGGGCCCCATGTCATCTCGCCGCCGCTGGGCCAGCTGGAGAATTCCCAGCTCCGAGGTTGGACGGGAACGTTGGGATAACCCGGGTAACCCGCATGCCCAGGAGGGCCCGGAATGAACTCCTGGGGAAACTGAGGCCCAACCCCCGCCATCCCGCATCAAATGCTGGCCGCCATGGAGGATCCACCACAGCCCTGGGTGAGCTGTGCCAACGGCTAGTTACCCACCCCCAGAAATGTGCGCCTTTCCTCCAGTGCAACCTCATCTGCCTGCCACCCCTAGCCCCGGGCCGGTGCCAGAGCAGGGCCTGCTACCTGCCGCGTCCCAACAGAGCAGGTATTCACAGCCGGGAGCCTCTTCGCCTGCTCCGGGGTAAGCACCACAGACCGGGAACTGTCAGAGGCCCCGGGAAAGGCTCTGGCGGGGAAGGGGGGTTGGTTGGTTGTCCCTGGGATTTAACCCTGAGGCCTAGTTCCTGGGCCGGAGAAAGGGAGTCGGTGTGAAAGCTACAGAAATTCACCGGCTGCAGCTCTCGCTGCTGCAGCTGCTTCTGGCAGTGCGCCCGAGGCTGAGTCACTGGCCGGGGGGTGAGGTCTGAGCGGAGAACAGGCCCCCAGAGCCCGTGGGGAGCAGGACAGACCCGGCCAGGTGCCACAGGGATGGGCACCGGGAGATCCATGCAGGGAGAAGTCAGAAAAGGAACAGAAAGGTGGGAGGGTGGGTTGGAACTGGGAACGTTTAGGGGTCACCTCCCTCCAACCCCCCACCAAACCTGCCCCATCACACAGGGTCCCCACTTCCAGGGACGGGAGACTCTGCAGGGGCAAAACCCCAAGGCTGGGGGGTGAGGGGGGACCCCAGGACACGGGAGGGGGGCAGGACCCAGAGAAGGGGTGAACCCAGAGAGGATTAAAGGGACCATGGACCCACGGGGCAGGACCAGGGCAGGCCATGGACCTCAGGAAGGGGGTGCTCTAGTGAGCCCGATCCGCACCTCTGGTACCTTCCCTCTCCGTCCGCGGGTAGCGAAGCCTTGAGTCAGCTGGAAGGGAAACTAGCTCCGCCCCCCGCCGGGGAGCGTCTGCAAACTCCCCACCCTCAGCTACTGCAAACCAGGGGCCGTCTGCAAAGTTCCACCCACCCACTGGGAGTCAGGGACCGTCTGCAAACCCTTCGCTCCACACAGCCCGCCTTGTGCCGGCGCTCAGCCTTTCCAGACTGCTGTACCCCCTTTCAGGAGTCTGGTGTGTCTGGCATACCCCCAAATTTCACCTCACTTAAAAACCACTTGCTTGCAAAATCAGACATAAAAACGTGCCCCAGCACACTGTGACTCCCCAATGGCTGCCCTGTTCCCTTTTACCAGACAATTAGAAAATAAATCGATCGGAATATAAATCTCGTACCGACATTTCAGTGTATAGAGCAGTATAAACAAGGCATTGGCTGTATGAAATGTTCGTTTGTCCCGACTTCGCTGGTGCTTTTTATGTCGCCTGTTGTAAAATTAGGCAAATCTCTAGATGAGTTGAGGTACCCCCTGGAAGACCTCTGTGTATCCCCAGTGGTAGATGTACCCCTGGTTGAGAACCACTGTGCTAGGGTGTGTCTGCAAACTGCCCCCCCCCCCCCACACACACTGAATTGGGGCTGGGGGTGTCTCCAAACTGCCCCTTGCTCCTTCCTGACCCTTTGCTGCCCTCTGGAGACCATTTCACTGGCAGGCCCTCTGTCCATCCCAGCTGCGCTGCCTTCCCCAAGGAGGGTCCGACCTGCCAGACATGCACGGCCTCCGTCATGTGCACCCCAGGGGACCCCAAAGTCCGGCCCTGGGTGGGCAGCAAACGCACCCAGAGTTTCCCCCCAGAAATCTGTTTGATGACACTAAAAATCACAGTGCTGATCCCCAGGCCACCCTGGCCTCATTACCCCTTGGCTGTCATTTATAAGACACAATGTGAAACAAAACCCTGGGGGATAAAACAGATTTGTATTGTTTATTTATTTATTTGTTTGTTGCTATTTCTGACACATTTCATTTCAGATTCATTGGCACATGCTCCCTTCCCTCCCCCCTTCATACCCCCAGTAAGACTCACCATCCCTTTGGGACTCATGACCCACCTCTTGGAGCAATGGGCTCAGGCTCTCTGCAAACTCAGGCAGCATCGGTCACACTCGGGGCAACTCCCTGCTCTCACAGCTCAGCTGGCCGGGAACAGCAGGGGCCCATGTAAAGCCCAGGAGCTGCGAGCAGACAGGGGCTGCAGGGACGTGTTCTGCAGTCACTCCCGGATCCAAGGGAGGCATGTTTGGGGCTATGGAGTGGAGTCTGTGGTTACTACCTGGGAGGAGGGCATCTGAGCTGGCAAATCCAGAGCGGGGAGCCAGAAAGGCCCAGGGGAAAGCAGTGGGGGAATGAGCTGCAGGTGTCGCCCCGGAAGCTGCCGTAGGGAATGGCTAAGCGGAGCCGTTGGGCCAGAGAGCGAGCGAGTGACACTGGAGCCTGGTTCCCTAGAGCTTCCCCGGGGGTAGGAGAGCAGGAACCCATCCCCTGACTAGTGAGTTATTGCTCCAGAGTGAAACAGCTCCGGCTGGAGCCTCCCCTGGGTTAGCCCGGAGCTCTGAGTTCGGGTGCTGCAGCCAGGTGAGAGACCCAAACTCCCGGCCTCTGTCCCCAGCCGTCAGGGCAGGGAGCTGAACCGGGGCGACTGCTCGAACCCCTGGGGTACAAGCCATAAGGAGACAGCCGGAGCTCAGAGCACAGCCACTGGATCCGGCATTGCGACAGCTGCTTGGAGCCTCCCCCGGGGCCGGACGTGGGGCTGAGAGCCTGGGCACCCACTGGAGGTGCAGGTCCTGGGGCAGAAATGGAGGTGCTGTAGGGACCCTGACAGGGAGCTCACAGTGCTCGGCAGCAGCTGAGCAGGGTTTGGGGCACGCCGGGGGAACCTGAACATGGGTCAGAGCTGGAAGTGGGAGTTGGGCACCTCTGTCTGAATCGTAAGATCCTGTGCCGGCCCGAGGGAGGAGTTAAGGGCATTTGGGGGCCATGCTCTGCGTTTGTATTTCTTTTCAGTGTCACAGGGACGGGAAGTCTCTGGGATTTGCAACACGTGCTGTGGGGATCCCGGCACCAGCCATGGGATATTTCTCACCCCGCAGGGACAGGCACCTCCCCTCACCTTGAACTTCACCTTCATGGAGCTTTCTGCCTGGCGACTGATAAAGAGCCTGGATTCTGCCTGCCCAGACCCAGTTCCTGGGCTCAGAGGTGAGGGTTTGGCCCACCCCTAGGCCTGGGCTAGGTGCCAGCTCCCCTGGGTTTACAGCTGTTACACATTGGGATAACAACCCCCGTCTCTCTAGACTGTCTGGGGGAGCTGGGCACCTGGCTGCCATCTGAGCCTGGAAAATCTTCCCCAGTCTTTTCTCTCTAGAATTGTTCCTTCCAATTTCAATGCCCTGGGCTGGCAGCATCAGGGCCTGGCCCCACAGCCGCTGGGGCTCAGCAGAGGAGACTCGGCTGCCGGAGCCCACACAGCCGTCGGCGTCAGCGCACAGACAGAAGCAGCCAGGCAAAGCGCTGGGGGGCTGTGTGAGCGGGGGGGAGAGAGTGTTTGCTGCTTTCCTGTCCCATTACAACGCCGCTGGGTCCTCGCTCCAGGCAGGGCCAGAGGTTCCCAAGCTGCTGGGGAGCTGGGGGCCTGGTTCCCAGGTATCTGAATGGGAATCATATGTCCAAATGGCCAAGGTGCTTTGGAGATTCCCAAACCCACAGCATGTTTTAGTGACAACCATGCAACACAATTCTCATAACTTCATATGCATTAGTGATACACATATTTAGATGGAACAGTGGATTTCAGCAGATCATAACCTTTCCCATGATACTTTACAAAGCCCGCTTTATATGCAATATCACAACTATATACAAATGATGAATATGAGGGTTACAGGGCACTCCCCCGGGGTGTAGGGTGTCACACTACTTTATTCCAGTGAGGAACTCGCAGAGACGGTCCCCACCCCCAGCACCAAGGGCCTGTCTACACAATGACCTTCCTCCTGTGTGAGTTATGGCAGTGGCCCTCAAACTTTTTTACTGGTGACCCCTTTCACATAGCAAGTCTCTGAGTGAGACCCCCCCCTTATAAAATAAAAACACTTTTTTATATATTTAACACCATTATAAATGCTGGAGGCAAAGCGGGGTTTGGGGTGGAGGCTGACAGCTCGCGACCCCCTGAGGGGTCCCGACCCCCAGTTTGAGAACCCCTGAGTTATGGTGTCAATTCAAACTGATTTGGTTACATTTATACAAACCAACTGGATGCTCTAAATTTGGTTTAAGAGCAGCTTGTATTGGTTGAGCTTAAGTCATTTGGTAAGAGGTTTAAGCTAAACTGAAATGAGGCATCCTTAACCCAAAATAAAGGTGACTACATGGGTTTGCATCAGCTCAATTAGATGGATTTACAAACCGATTTGAGTTAAACCGGTGCTACTCTTCCATGTAGAAACTCAGGGCTTGGCTACACTTGCAGATGTACAGCGCTGTGAGTTAAACCTGCCTTCGTACAGCTGAATAGGGAAAGCGCTGCAGTCTGTCCACACTGACAGCTGACAGCGCACTGTCGTGGCCACATTTGCAGCACTTGCAGCGGCATTGGGAGCGGTGCATTATGGACAGCTATCCCACAGAGCATCTCTTCCCATTCTGGCGCCGTGGCTTGTGGGAAGGGTGCGGGGCATTCTGGGTCCTGTCCCAACGCCCCGTGATGCATCACTTCACATCCCAGCAATCCCTGTGTTTCCGTCCAGATTTGGCGCCATTTGGCACCATCTTTCAACGGTTTTTGTGCAGCGCGATCTGTGTGTTCCGTTTCAGTCTGCGGGAAATGGAGCACGAACTGCTGAGGAATATGCTGACGAGTCTCACCTTCGCGTCACGTTTAGCAGTCGAGCTATTCCTTAGGATCCGAAGTGACAGTGAGGAGTCCGACGAGGAGTCCGACGATGATAGCGAGTCACGTAACGCGTACGACACGAAATTGCTTGTGTCATTCACGGACATGCTCAGCACCGTGGAACACCGCTTCTGGGCTTGGGAAACAAGCACTGAGTGGTGGGATCACATTGTCATGCAAGTCTGGGATGATGAGCAGTGGCTGCAGAACTTTCGGATGAGAAAAGCCACTTTCATGGGACTGTGTGAGGAGCTCGCCCCCACCCTGCGGCGCAAGGACACGAGATTGAGAGCTGCCCTGCCGGTGGAGAAGCGGGTGGCTATTGCAATCTGGAAGCTGGCAACTCCAGACAGCTACCGATCGGTCGCGAACCAGTTTGGAGTGGGAAAGTCGACCGTTGGAATCGTGCTGATGCAAGTTTGCAGGGCCATTAATAAAATCCTGCTCAGAAGAACCGTGACTCCGGGTAACGTGCAGGACATTGTGGATGGCTTTGCACAAATGGGTTTCCCTAACTGTGGAGGGGCAATAGATGGGACGCATATTCCTATTCTGGCCCCGGAGCACCTAGCCTCCGAGTACGTTAATCGGAAGGGGTATTTCTCTATGGTACTCCAGGCGGTAGTGGATCACCGTGGGCGTTTCATTGACATTAATACAGGGTGGCCCGGAAAGGTGCATGATGCACGCATCTTTCGGAACACTGGCGTGTTCAGGAAGCTGGAGGCCGGGACTTTTTTCCCCGATAGGAAGATCACAGTAGGGGAAGTCGAAATGCCCATTGTGATCCTTGGAGACCCCGCTTACCCGCTAATGCCGTGGCTCATGAAACCCTACACAGGGTGCCTTGACAGTAGCAAGGAACGGTTCAACTACAGGCTGAGCCGGTGCCGAATGACCGTGGAGTGTGCTTTTGGCCGTTTAAAGGGCCGCTGGCGATCTCTGTATGGGAAGCTGGACTTGGCCGAAAACAGCATCCCCGCGGTTATATCCGCGTGCTGTACCCTCCATAATATTTGTGAAGGGAAGGGTGAAAGATTCAGTCAGGCATGGACCTCCGATGTTCAACACCTGGAGGCTGAATTTGCACAGCCAGAGAGCAGGGCTATTAGACGGGCCCAGAACGGGGCTGCAAGGATTAGGGATGCCTTGAGGGAGCAATTTGAGGCTGAAAACCAGCAGTAATGTCTGGTGCCCTGTGGTTACAATGTTGGTAGGAATCTGTGTTTGCTTCGCTGATTTGCAGTGCCTGTTTCCTGGGCTAAGGTATCTTTTACTTTATGCAATGATAAAGAATGTTTTCAAAACCGAAATATCCATTTATTGCAAAGAAAATTCATTTATTGAAAGAAACACAACTGTTTGGGAATCAGAAAGGGCAACGTGGTGGGGTGGGGAACGGTACAATCACAGATTTGCATATGTCCTGTCTGGAGTGCTGTGCAATGAGTGCTGCACTTCAGGATGTCTATATTGCATGGTGATGGGGGTTGAGTGCAGTGAGTAAGGGTCGTAGTTTTCAGGGCTGGGTGGTGAAGATACCGGTGTTGGAGGCAGCAGTTGGCGGTAAGAAACCGGATGTTGGGGAAAGTGGGTTGGAGGTGACATGGGGGCACAAGGTAAAGAGTTTTGGGGCAAGGGCTGCAGGGGGGTTGGGCGCGGTAGTGCTCCGCCTGCATGGCTACAAGCGCCTGGATAGAGTCTGCTTGGCGCTCCATGATGGTTATCAGCCGATCCGTGCTTTGCTGCCGGTGCTCCATGCTTCGCCGCCGGTGCGCTGCGTTTTCCTGGCGGATCCTGCTTTCTCTCTCCCTCCACTCCTGCGCTTTCTGGTTCTCTTTAACAGATTGCTGCATCACTTTGTGCAGCATGTCTTCTTTGCTTTTCCGCGGTCTCTTCCGGAGTCTTTGCAGTCTTTGAGCCGGTGAAAACATGGATGGCTGATGTCTCAAGGTTGCATCTGTAAAGGCAAAATGCAACACTTAACAGAGGCAGCATTGTTTATACCAGACAGAGTAATGATTCCCCTGCACTTGAGGAGGGCACACACAGTCTACACAATAGCATAATTTTCCCATCCCAAAGAGAGCACACATAACCCACGGGAGCCCCAAAATGGTGAGTAAGGGGGACTGATTGTTTCTGGGCTGTACTGTCCTCTGGGTTTCTGTGCCTTGGGGAGAGCCAACAGCTGCAGGGGGCACCTACACTGAACACTGTCCCAACATTTTCCACAGGAGTCCATTCCAAGAGCGAGCATCAAAACTTCATTAGGCCGCGTCTCAGTTGACTCATATCCAGCTTCTCGTCCACCGTAACCCCTAGGTCCTTTTCTGCAGAACTGCTGCCTAGCCACTCGGTCCCTAGTCTGTAACAGTGAATGGGATTCTTCCATCCTAAGTGCAGGACTCTGCACTTGTCCTTGTTGAACCTCATCAGGTTTCTTTTGGCCCAATCCTCTAATTTGTCTAGGTCCCTCTGTATCCTATCCCTACCCTCCAGCGTATCTACCACTCCTCCCAGTTTAGTGTCATCTGCAAATTTGCTGAGAGTGCAGTCCACGCCATCCTCCAGATCATTAATGAAGATATTGAACAAAACCGGCCCCAGGACCGACCCTTGGGGCACTCCACTTGAAACCGGCTGCCAACTAGACATGGAGCCGTTGATCACTACCCGTTGAGCCCGACGATCTAGCCAGCTTTCTATCCACCTTATAGTCCATTCATCCAGCCCATACTTCTTTAACTTGCCGGCAAGAATACTGTGGGAGACCGTATCAAAAGCTTTGCTAAAGTCAAGGAATAACACATCCACTGCTTTCCCCTCATCCACAGACCCAGTTATCTCCTCATAGAAGGCAATTAGGTTAGTCAGGCATGACTTGCCCTTGGTGAATCCATGCTGACTGTTCCTGATCACTTTCCTCTCCTCTAAGTGCTTCAGAATTGATTCCTTGAGGACCTGCTCCATGATTTTTCCAGGGACTGAGGTGAGGCTGACTGGCCTGTAGTTCCCCGGATCCTCCTTCTTCCCTTTTTTAAAGATGGGCACTACATTAGCCTTCTTCCAGTCATCCAGGACACTGGGGCGGCTGGTGGGGGCCGGGAGGAGCCCCGGAGAGCGGGGAGCACGTGGGGTGCAGGTGGCAGACACAGGGCATGGGCCCAGGGCAGGGTTTAGCAGGACGTTTTAGCTCTGGGTCTGTGCTGATCCCTGACACCCCCTCACTGGTCTCTGCTCCACCAGGAGAAGGAGCTTCCAGGCCTGGAAAATCTGTCCCTGCTCGGCCACCATTGGGACACGTGATTCCTATTCAGATACTTGGGAACCGGGCGTCCAGCCCCCCTGCAGCTTGGGAACCCCCAGCCCTGCCTGGAGCAAGGACCCAGCGGCGTTGTAATGGGACAGAGAAGCAGCAAACACTCTCTCCCCCCCGCTCACACAGCCCCCCCCAGTGCTTTGCCTGGCTGCTTCCGCCAGTGCTCTGACGCCAACGGCCTTGTGGGCTCCGGCAGCCGAGTCTCCTGTGCTGAGCCCCAGCAGCTGCGGGGCCAGGCCCTGATGCTGCCAGCCCAGGGCATTGAAATTGGAAGGAACAATTCTAGAGAGAAAAGACTGGGGAAGATTTTCCTGGCCCAGATGGCAGCCGGGTGCCCAGCTCCCTCAGATAGTCTAGAGAGACGGGGGTTGTTATCCCAATGTGTACAAGCTGTAAACCCAGGGGAGCTGGTGCCCAGCCCAGGCCTAGGGGTGGGCCAAACTCCCACCTCTGAGCCCAGGAGCTGGGTGGGGGCAGGCAAAATCCAGGCTCTTTATCGGTCGCCAGGCAGAAAGCTCCATGAAGGTGAAGTTCAAGGTGAGGGGCGGTGCCTGTCCCTGCGGGGTAAGAAATATCCCATGGCTGTTGCCAGGATCCCCACAGCACGTGTTGCAAATCCCAGAGACTTCCCGTCCCCGTGACACTGAAAAGAAATACAAACCTATTCAGCCAGGAAACGCAGAGCATGGCCCCCAAATGCCCTTAACTCTGCCCGGGGCTGGCACAGGATCTTACGATTCAGACAGAGGTGCCCAACTCCCACTTCCAGCTCTGATGTCCCATGTTCAGGCTCCCCTGGCGTGCCCCAAACCCCTCTCAGGTGCTGCTGAGCCTTGTGAGCTCCCTGTCAGGGTCCCTACAGCACCTCCATTTCTGCCCCAGGCCCTGTGTGACGGGCTGGGTCACAGAGACCCCCTGGGGACTGTCACTGATGTGCTGAAACTACCTCTGAGCCCATTTTGCCTGCCAGCTTGGGACTTCAGAACCCTGCCTTGTTGAGCCAGACACGCCAGCCTGCTGCAACACAGACCCAGATCTGAACCACGTCCCCCAAAGCTGCGGGATTTAACTGAAAAGGACTTAGCAGGTACTCCTGTCTCCAGTACCCAGATACCCAGTTCCCAATAGGAGCCTAAACCCCGAATAAATCCGTTTTACTCTGTATAAAGCTTATACAGGGTAAACTCATAAATTGTTCGCCCTCTATAACACTGATAGAGAGATATGCATAGCTGTTTGCTCCCCCAGGTATTAATCACTTACTCTGCGTTAATTAATAAACAAAAGTGATTATATTAAGCATAAAAAGTAGGATTTAAGAGGTTCCAAGTAATAACAGACAGTACAAAGTAAGTTATCAAGCACAATAAAACAAAAATCGGAAGTCTAAGCCTGATACATTAAGAAACTGATTACAGATGAAATCTCACCCTCAGAGATATTCCAATAAGCTTCTTTCACAAACTGGACTCCTTCCTAGTATGGGCCCAATCCTTTCCTCTGGTACAGTCCTTGTTCCAGCTCAGGTGGTAACTAGGGGATTTCTCATGACTGGACTCTCCTTTGTTCTGTTCCATCCCCTTATATAGCTTTGGCACAAGGCAGGAATCTTCTAAATGGAAAAGCACCAGGTGTAAGATGGATTCCAGTACCAGGTGACATGGTCACATGTCCTGTGAGACCCCCAAGCCGCCATTCTTCCCGGCCTGACTCACAGGAAGGCTTGCAAGCAAACAGAGCCATCCACAGTCAATTGTCCTGGTCAATGGGAGCCATCAAGATTCCAAACCACCATTACTGGCCCACACTTTGCATAACTACAGTAGAACCTCAGAGTTATATTTCATATTTCTAGTTTCAGATACAAGAGCAATACATTTATACAAATGGGATGATCACACTCAGTAGATTATAAGATTTGTAATGATACCTTACAAGAGACTTTTTGCATGAAGCATAATCCAGTTCCATTATATTCACACTCATTAGCATATTTTTATAAAATCATATGGAGTGCAACATCACACCCTGCACCTCCGGCGAGTGCCCACGTCCGGCCCGAGGGGGAGGCTCCAAGCAGCTGTCGCGATGCTGGATCCAGTGGCTGTGCTCTGAGCTCCGGCTGTCTCCTTATGGCTTGTACCCCAGGGGTTCGAGCAGTCGCCCTGGTTCAGCTCCCTGCCCTGACGGCTGGGGAGAGAGGCCGGGAGTTTGGGTCTCTCACCTGGCTGCAGCACCCGAAGTCAGAGCTCCAGGCTAACCCGGGGGAGGCTCCAGCTGGAGCTGTTTCACTCTGGAGCAATAACTCACTAGTCAGGGGACGGGTTCCTGCTCTCCCGTCCCTGGGGAGCTCTGCGGCACCAGGCTCCAGTGTCACTCGCTCGCTCTCTGGCCCAACGGCTCCTCTTAGCCATTCCCTACGGCAGCTTCCAGGACGACACCTGCAGCTCAGCGGTCGGCGCGTGCTCCTGCACGGCAGCTCCCGGGGGACACCCGCAGCTCATTCCCGGCCACTGCTTTCCCCTGGGCCTTTCTGGCTCCCCGCTCTGGATTTGCCAGCTCAGACGCCCTCCTTCCAGCAGGGCCGGTGCAAGGATATTTTGCGCCCTAGGCGAAACTTCCACCTTGCGCCCCCCCTCCCTCTCCGCTCCCCCCAGAGCATCGCTTATTATAAACTTTCAGAAATGAATACTGCATGATGTGCCATTGTTCATTAGAATTAATACAAGGGGGTCAGAGGAGATGATCACAACGGTCCCTTCTGGCCCGGGGGAACCTATGAGCAAGGAGGAGGCTGAGAATGCCCCCAGCTCGCAGGGTCTCTAAACGTTCCCAGGCTCTGAGTACTTCGCCCTCTGGGGGGACTCAGGGGCAAGAAGAGCAGAGCCGGGCTCTCCCAGAGAGCAGGTGAGGATCTCCCTGGGGATCAGGGCCGGCTCCCCGCATTGGCACAGTGCCACTGGGGGGGGTCGGTGCTTGGAAGCGGCACCTGCGCCAGCCCTTTCCCCTCCATCGCGCTGCGGGCTTTAGTTTCACTTTCCCTCGCCCCAGGAGGCGGCTGCACCTGGCCCCAGGCGTGGCGTGTTGGAGGGTGAAGCTCACCTGAGCTCAGGACCACGTCCTGCCTCCCCAAACGGCTCCGTCCCTTGGCCACGCTGGTCGCCGCGCCCGGCCGGCTGTCTGCTCCTTGCTCCGCCGCAGGCTCCCACTGACCATTCTGCGCGGCGCCCCTCGCTGCGGGGGCGGGTTTGTTATGGAGACCTCACTCCCCACCCTGCCCCGTTCAGCTGACTCCCGTGACGCCGGACACCACTTTTTGGTGCCCCCAAATCTTGGCACCCTAGGCGGCCGCCTAGTTCGCCTAGTGGTTACACCGGCCCTGCCTCCCAGGTAGTAACCACAGACTCCACTCCATAGCCCCAGACATGCCTCCCTTGGATCCGGGAGTGACTGCAGAACACGTCCCTGCAGCCCCTGTCTACTCGCAGCTCTTGGGCTTTCCATGGGCCCCTGCTGTTCCCGGCCAGCTGAGCTGTGAGAGCAGGGAGTTGCCCCGAGTGTGACCGATGCTGCCTGAGTTTGCAGAGAGCCTGAGCCCGTTGCTCCAAGAGGTGGGTCATGAGTCCCAAAGGGATGGTGAGTCTTACTGGGGGTAGGAAGGGGGGAGGGAAGGGAGCATGTGCCAATGAATCTGAAATGAAATGTGTCAGAAATAGCAACAAACAAATAAATAAATAAACAATACAAATCTGTTTTATCCCCCAGGGTTTTGTTTCACATTGTGTCTTATAAATGACAGCCAAGGGGTAATGAGGCCAGGGTGGCCTGGGGATCAGCACTGTGATTTTTAGTGTCATCAAACAGATTTCTGGGGCTAAACTCTGGGTGCATTTTCTGCCCACCCAGGGCCAGGCTTTGGGGTTCCCTGGGGTGCACATGACGGAGGCCGTGCATGTCTGGCAGGTCGGACCCTCCTTGGGAAGGCAGCGTGGCTGGGATAGACAGGGGTCCTGCCAGTGAAATGGCCCCCAGAGGGCAGCAAAGGGTCAGGAAGGAGCAAGGGGCAGTTTGGAGACACCCCCAGCCCCAATTCAGTGTGTGTGTGGGGGGGGGCAGTTTGCAGGCACACCCTAGTACAGTGGTTCTCAACCAGGGGTACATCTACCACTGGGGATACACAGAGGTCTTCCAGGGGGTACCTCAACTCATCTAGAGATTTGCCTAATTTTACAACAGGCGATATAAAAAGCACCAGCGAAGTCGGTACAAACGAACATTTCATACAGCCAATGCCTTGTTTATACTGCTCTATACACTGAAATGTCGGTACGAGATTTATATTCCGATCGAGTTATTTTCTAATTGTCTGGTAGAAAGGAACAGGGCAGCCATTGGGGAGTCACAGTGTGCTGGGGCACGTTTGCATTTTTATGTCTGATTTTGCAAGCAAGTGGTTTTTAAGTGAGGTGAAATTTACTCCTGAAAGGGGGTACGGCAGTCTGGAAAGGCTGAGCGCCACTGCACCGGCACATGGCGGGCTGTGTGGAGCAAAGGGCCGCCCAGAGGATTCAAGGGGCCTGGGGCAAAGCTGAGGAGCTTGTACTCACCAGGCGGTGCTCCGAGTCTGCGGCGGCGGCATTTCGGCGGCAGCGGGGCCCTTCTGTCACTCCGCATCTTCGGCAGCACTGAAGGGCCCCCCGCCGCCGAAATGCCACCGAAGACCCAGAACCAGGTGAGGAAAGGGATTCTCGGCCAGGGCTCGCAGGGCCCCTGCTGGGCCCGGGGCCTGGGGCAAATTGCCCCACTTGCCGCCCCCCTTCCCCGGACGGCCCTGGTGGAGCGAAGGATTTGTAGACGGTCCCTGGCTCACAGTGGGTGGGTGGAACTTTGCAGACGGCCCCTGGTTTGCAGTAGCTGAGGGTGGGGAGTTTGCAGCCACTCCCTGGTGGAGGGGCGGAGCTAGTTTCCCTTCCAGGTGATTCAGGGCTTTGCTGCACCGGGAACAAGAGGGAAGATACCGGGGGTGCGGATCGGGCCTGTGGGATCTGGCCCCCAGAGCCTGTTCCCCTGGGGTCCATGGTCCCCTCCATCTTCTCAGGGTCCAGGGGCCCTTCCATCCTCTGTGGGTCCTGCCCTGCCTGTGTCCAGGGGTCCCCGCCTCACCCCCAGCCCCCGGTCTAGGCCCATCCCCCTGATTCAGGGCTTCATCCCTGCAGAGTTTCCCCTCCCTGGAAGTGGGGGCCATGTGTGATGGGGCATGTTGGAGGGACGTGACCCCTAAACCTTCCTGGTTCCAACCCACCCTCCCACCTTTCTGTTCCTTTTCTGACTTCTCCCTGCATGGATCTCCCGGTGCCCATCCCTGTGGCACCTGGCCGGGTCTGTCCTGCTCCCCATGGGCTCTGGGGGCCTGTTCCCCGCTCAGACCTCACCCCCCTGGCCAGTGACTCAGCCTCGAGAGCTGCAGTAGGCAAATTGCTGTAGCTTTCACGCTGACTCCCTTTCTCCAGCCCAGGAACTAGGCATCAGAGTTAAATCCCAGGGACAAACAAACAACCCCCCTTCCCCGCCAGAGCCTTTCCCAGGGCCTCTGACAGTTCCCGGTCTGTGGCGCTTACCCTGGAGCAGGCGAAGAGGCTCCTGGCTGTGAATACCTACTCCGTTGGGATGTGGCAGCATCACAGGCCCTGCTCTGGCGCTGGCCCGGGACTGGGGGTGGCAGGCAGACGAGGTCACACTGAAGAGAAGCCGCACATTTCTGGGGTTGAGTAGCTAGGCATTGGCACAGTTCACCCGGGGCTGTGGTGGATCCTCCATGGCGGCCAGCATTTGATGCGGGATGAGCCTCAGTTTCCCCAGGAGTTCATTCCGGGCCCTCCTGGGCATGCGGGTTACCCGCGTTATCCCAACGTTCCCGTCCGACCTCGGAGCTGGGAATTCTCCAGCTGACCCAGCGGCAGCGAGATGACATAGGGCCCCGAGACTGGGGTCTGGAGCAATGTTCCCTCTAATTTTTTACATGCATGTGTGGAATGAATTGTATTATGTGCAGCAATATGGAGGTGATGTGTGGTGGGGGTGGGGCCCAGGGGTTCGGAGTGTGGGAGGGGGCTCAGGGCTGGGGCAGAGGGTTGGGGTGTGGGCTCTGGCTAGGGGTGCAGGCTCTGGGGTGGGACCCCAAATCCCCCTGGAAACCCCTCTCCACCTGGGAATGGGGGCTGCCCCCAGAGAACCTGCCCCACTGACCCCCAGCTCCCATCCCTCCCCTCCCAGACATCTCCCCTGGGGGGGCTGACAGACAGGAACCCCTGACCTTCTCCCCTGTTTCTAACTGTGACCCCCAACCCCCACCTGTCACCTCTTCCCTGGCCCCTGGAGACACTAACCTGCCCAACTGCTTTGGGCACCTTTCTTGGAGCTCTCTCCTGACCCCCCACGTACCCTCCCTGCTTCCCAGCTGCAAGGCGCCCCCCAGAACTGAGCGCAGCACCTAGCGCTGCCCCCCAGCTCTACACAGAGGTATTCTGCCTGGCTCTTGCCTGCCACACCCTGCTCACACCCCCAGGGGCACTGGCCCCTGGTTGGCCCCAGTCCTACTCTGAGCCCCCTCAAAAGCCCCCATCAGCTGCCCCCCAGCTCCCAGCCCCTCTCCAAGCACCCATCATGGCCCCCTGTCAGCTGCCCCCAGAGGCCCCTGCCCCTCTCTGAGGGTCTCCCCACTGGGAAGTTCAGGAACAGCCTCCTCAAGTGAGCCAAGGGGCAGAGAATCCTTCCCAGGGGCTGGCTGGGAGGGGTCTTGCCCCCATGCTCGGGGCTCACTGACCCCCACATGTGGGGTGAGGAAGAGATTTTCCCCAGCGTCAGATTGGCAGAGACTCTGGGGGGTTCATCCCCCTCGGCAGCCGGGGCACTTGCTGGTTTGAACAGGAATAACTAGGGGGGCTCTGGGACCTGATGTCGGTAACTCAGGGTTTGGGGCCGTCGGTGACTCGGCCCCAGGGGCTGGGGCTGACTTGGGGGGGGAGGGGCAAGGGTCTGGGGCCAGATGAAATGATCAGGATAGTTCCTTCTGGCCTGAAAGTCTCTGAGTTTATCCTCCCTGGCCCCATTCCCTTCTGAAAGCCCCTCCCCTCAACCTCCCTTGGCTCCCCCAGCCCCTCTCTGAGCCCCCTGGGACACCCTCTGCTGCCCCTGGTACCTGGCGTGGGTGCCTGTCCCGGCAGGGGCTGCGGAAAATGGCTCATAGTGTTACCCGGGGTTCTTTCAACCCGAAGCTCTTGGTAACTTTTACTCTGTGCGAGGAGGTGTCAGAAAATAAATCAGGGGAGACACGGCCGTACGGCCGATAGATGGCTGACAGAAACAGGACAACACCAGAGTGCTTCCACTTAAAGCTAAACTTTACTTAGTCTCAAGCACTTACACACGTCCGCAACAAGTTAATAAAACACCCCCAACCCTTGATAATTACCAACGCTGAGTGTGGCTCTCGAGTGACACAGCAGCAGGCTTCCGAGGGCCAAATCTTCCGTCTGTTGGTGGGGACCGCAAGATGTATCCACAGGGCAAGTCCAAAAAGAGTCCAACTACCTCAAACCTTTTCCTCTTATTTATACATTAGTAATAGACCGACATGTCCCTTAAAGAAAACTTGTTAAATAAGCAGTTTCAATGGTCAAGCAAGAGGTTCCTTCTGATTATTGATTAACCAGGTGTGGGTTTTTCAAGAGTTTGCAGCCTTAAGACCCCAATAGACAATCCTGGGGCACATCCTGCTCTCCTAAAATGCATGTATCAGCAACTTCAACACAATTCTATCAGGAAGGACGCGGGGTCAAGCTGCCCTTTCTGTGGCACCCAAAAAAAACCCTCCCCTCCTGCCGTGGTCAAGCTAAGACTGCTGAATAGGCTGCTTTTAACAATAAGCCATAGTGGTTTCAGACACGTTACTGGTTTGCCAAAATCTCCCCGTACAGTAGCGGTGCCAAGATCTCGGTGCCCCCCAGGTTGGTCTGGAGCTGCTGGACATGCTGTAGGGACTCGGCCATGGTCTGTTGGGTGTATCCCACGCTCTGCTTGTGCGGGGCGCCAAGGGGTTAGGGGCCGGGACAGCCGGAGCCAGAGACACCCCGACCCCAGCCTGCCCTGCCCCCAACCCAGGGAAACCCCAACCCCAGCCAGCCCTGCCCCCCGCCAGACCTGGCCTGATCAGCCCTGGCCCCAACCACAGCCTGCCCTACCCCCAACCACAGCCAGCCCTGCCCCCTAACCCAACCAGCTCCCTCCCTGCCCTGTCCCCCTGACTCATGGGTAGAAGGACTCAAACCGAGACCAAAGCCATAGATGTTGAAATAACAGCCCTGGGGCAAACTATTCAACAGCAGGACAAGGGTCTCCTGGGGACAGACAGATGGATGGAGTCATCCCCCAGACCCAGCCAGCCTGGTCTGCTCCCCCACCCCCAGCTCTGCCCTCTGCTCCCTCCCCCCCCCCGCTCTGCCCCACAGTCCCAACCAGCCTGGACTGCTCCCCCACACCGGATCTGCCCCATGGCCCATCTAGCATGGCCTCCTCCCAGGGTTACGCCTCATGGAATTCTGCACCACTGCGCATGCGCAGAACTCATGTATCGGGCAGAATTTTTTTCCTGCAGATAATACATTTCTGCCTGAGAAGTGCTGCAGTTCCACCTTTCACCCACCAGAGGCCGCAGTGGTGCCAGAGCAGCCAGCAGCATGAACTCAGCCGGCTGTTGTGGGCAAACAGCGAAACTGCAGCACTTCTGGGGCACAATGTATTTTCTGTGGGGAAAAAGATTTCTGTGCGTGCCCAGTGCTGCAGAATTCCCCCAGGAGTAGAAGTTCATCACAGCACCCTGCTGGCAGAGCCAGGTTAGGACAGACAGAGGGGGGCATACGGGGCTGCTGGGGGGGACAGACTGGGGCACAGGCTGAGGAGTTAGTGGGGTGACGCCATTAAGCCAGGAGCTGAATGGGAGTGGGGGTGCAAGGCCACATGGGAACAGCACTAGGTTTGGTGGGGATGCTGCTAGGTGTTTTGTAGGATAAAGACCTTATTTGCAAGCTCTTTGAAGCAGGGATCTGTCTGCAAACTCCAAGCCATGTGTTCCTGTGCTCCAGGGCTTCTAAAAACTCCATGAGTCCACTGAGAGTTTTTGAGTTGGTGACACACACAGTGTGAAACCAGGAGAACTTTGCCTGTCTCTACAGGGCTCTATTGCACTTGCACAGCGTGGATCCTAAACACCCATTTAAAATACCCATAACCAACCACTTGATGTTTTATTTCCCTTTGTATTTTCAGTGTTGCCACTTGTTTGTTTGTGGTTTCATTTTGCTGTTTGTGTTGCTTTATTACTTATTTTTACTGTTCTAGGTGTATGATGTGTTCATCAAATTGAAAGTGGACCTCTCAGAGAAATTGCATACGCCTGAGTGAATGCCTTTTCCTCTCCTTTCCAGTATCAGAACATATTGTATTAATATTTGCAATGAGAGCATGACTATTTCTAGTTGACTCATAGATTTGTTTAGCATCTTAAAGCTGTGCTATGTGTGCAGATAATATGCATGCAAGCGAGATAGTTAATTAAGGGTTTTTTATATTGAGCTTTTATCCAAAATGGTTAGGTATATCTCCATATTAATTAACTATCTCATAGAGCTAGAAGGGACCTTGAAAGGTCAGTGAGTTCAGTACCCTGCCTTCACAGCAGGACCAAGTACTGTCCCTGACAGATTTTTTTTTGTTTTTTGCCCCAGATCCCTAAATGGCCCCCTCAAGGATTAAACTCACAATGCTGGGTTTAGCAGGGCAATGCTCAAACCACTGAGCTATCCCTCCCCCCTCACCAGTACAAAGAACATTATGAAAGATTATTTAGTTGGTGTTGGTCCTGCTTTGAGCAGGGGGTTGGACTAGAGACCTCCTGAGGGCTCTTCCAACCCTAATCTTCTATGATTAAGTGGTCCGCCAAGACCCTCAGCAATTTTCAAGTGGTCTGTGGGGGAAAAAAAGGTTGAGAACCACTGCCCTAGAAACTTGCCCATTTCCCCTGGCTTTTGTTGTCCGTTGCTGTTTACTCGAGTGTATCTGCTTTGAACTGTATGTAATGGCCAGCGAGGCAGGGAGGCATCAGGTGCGGGGAGAGCACCCCGGAGTGGGGACACCCCAGCCCCTGGCCTGAGTGACCAGGCTCCTGGGCCCAGCCTTGTCGGGGTTTCGGGGACTCGGCCGAGCCGGAGGGAGGAAGGGGAGCCCTCCAGGGCACACAGGCCTCCGGGGAAAGGGAGCTGGAGCCGGGTTTCACTAGCCGACTCCGCCGGGGCGGTGCAGACGCCAGGAAGGTTCCCCACGATAGCGGGACCATCCGACGGCCCCCGGGTGAGAGTAGCTGCGGGCGGGGAGTTTGCAGACGCTCCCTGGCTGGGCTGGGCTAGCCCGGAAAAGTGACTTTCGGTTTCGCTTTTCCAGCTTCTGCGCCACAGCTCGGGCTAGTGAAGGTAACGGGGCCCCTGGGACCCCCAGAGCCCCCTCCCCTGAGGTCCAGGGCCCCCAGCCGGGGAGAGAACCCAGGAGTCCTGGCGCCCAGACCCCCCAACCGGGGATAGGACCCACGAGTCGTGCCCCTCCTCCCAGCCGGGGATACAAGTGTGTGCGCGCTGCCCCCTGTAACACGGCGGGGGGTGGGGGGGCGAGTGTCTCCCACCCCTAGCACTGCGCAGGGTGGATGTAGGGAGTGGAGGGTTTGGGGTCACGGCCCTGCCCGGCCCCGCCCACGGCGTTCCCCCCGCCCCCTTCCCACTGGCCGGCCCCGGGAGTCGCGGGGACTCGCCCTCAGCAGAGCGGGGTCTATGTCCCGGGACTGGCAGGTCTGGCTCTGCCCAGCAGGGAGCAGCGGAGCCGGGGGGAGGGGGGGGTTCGGATCGGAACCAGAGCAGGAAATTCAGCAACTTGCTGGGTCAGAGCCGCCCCCCCCTTCTGTCCATCCTCAAACACCCCCCCCGCACTGTCCAACCCCCCCTTCCATCCGTCTGTCCGTCCTCACCCCCCCACGCCTGTCCAACTCTCTCTTCTGTCTGTGCATCCCCACCCACACATCTCCCTTCCTCCATCCCCACTCCCCTCCTTCCATCTGTCCATCCATCCATCCCCCCTACATTTCCTTCTCAGCCGTATCCCAGTCCCTGCCGGGGGCTGGGGCCATGTCGGGGGGGGGTTGGTAGTCCTGGATTGTGTTTGTCTGGCCCAGCTGAGAGCCCTGATGACTGAGTGTATCCATCCCACTCAGGGCAAGTGGGGGCATTCCCCCTCCCCCCCCAGATGTGCAGAGACCTGTGACGTTCCCCTACATTTCTCCACCCCTCCCCCGGCTCCCAGCCATTTCCTCCATCCAAACGTCTGTCCCCACCCCATCCCCATTACCCCCCCACACACACACACATTTCTCCATCCAACTCCCAGCTGTGCCCCTGTCCCTGCCTGCCCCTACTTGCTGAGAGGGGGAGCCCGGGGTGGGGCCCGAGAGGAGCCGTCACTCTGATCTCTGAGCTAGGCCCGAGAGCCTGCGGGACTCCCTGCCACAGGACCTGGCTGAGCAGGGGGGTGGGACTGGGGTCTCGGCGCCGTTGCTGGTGGGGACACCCTGTGCCCGTCAGTTTTCATGGGAACCCTGTATCTCACCGCACACCCTTCCCCCGCACAGATCCCCGACCAAGATGACGAGCTGCGGCCTCCTGAACAGTTCCAACGAGCCGGGTGAGTCAGGGCCGGGGGGTCCCATGACTGATGCCCCCCTCCCCCGGAGCCCATGGGGGACTGTTGTGGGGGGCCCATGGCTGACATCCCCCTTCCCCGGCGCCCATGGGGGTCAGAGGGGCCCGTGGCTAATCTCCCTCTCCCCCCAGTGCCCCTGCGCAGCGGCTCGGTGACGGTGCTGATCCGAGGCTTTGTGGCGGACGTGGGCTGTGAGCTGCTCTACAGGAACGAGGAGCCGGGGCCTGTGGAGGCCGTGTTCGTGTTCCCTGTGGACGCCGAGGCGGCCGTCTATGCCTTCCAGGCCCGCCTGGGGGGCACCTGCATCCAGGCCCAGCTCCGTGAGAAGAAACAGGTACTGGGGGGCAAGGGTCCCGGGAGGAGAGACGGTACCGGGGGGCAGGGTATGGGTACACGCTGGCTTAGGGGCAGGGCAGGGGGTTCTCGGGGTGAATCCATCTCTCCCGGCAGGTGCAAGAGCTGTACAGGGACGCACTGGCTGGGGGGCAGGGCAGGGGGATGTTGGGGGAATGGGGAATCTCGGGGTGACCCCTTCTCTCCCGGCACACACGGGAGCTGTATGGGGACACCCTGGCAGGGGGATCTCGTGGGATAGGTAGATCTCGGGCTGATCTTGTCTCTCCAGGAGGTGCAGGAGTTGTAACCCCTGGGGGAATTAGGCACCAAAAAAATTAAAATTCTGTGCACAATATTTTAAAATTCTGCATATTTTTTTGTCAAAATAACAGTGTAATCACGCCAGATTCCATTATTTTGGTAATTCATTTCAAAATAGTGTCAGCAAGTACATCTGTAACAACAAAGACCAGAACTTTGTGTAAGAATTCATTTAAACTACAATATAGAACCGTATTTCCTGCACCCCTCAGAAGCAGCGCAAAGGCTTGGGGGAGTCAGGGGTAATGGAGGAGCTGAGGGAGAGGGAAGGAGTCTGGAGTGAACCTCGAGGATTGTTGGGTGTGAGTGGGAGAAGTATGGAACAGGTTTTTTGAGGGGGAGGGATTGTTAGGGAGCTTCCCCCATGCAGACCCTGGCTCACCCGAAGCCTCTCCCATTCAGTCAGGCACATCTGCCCCTGTCTCCACACCCCTCATCGATCTCTGCTGCCTCCTCCCCCCATCCCTGTGTGTCCCTGCATCCCCTTTCCCCTGTTCCCGTGTAGCCCTGCAGCCCCCCTCCCATTCAGTCTTTGGCTCAATGGTGTCATCCCACTAGCTCCTGAGCCCACAGCCGAGTCTCTCCCCCCACCAGCCCTTCTGAACCCCACTCTGTGACCCCCCCCCCGCAACTCCATGTGCCCCACTCTGTCCTAACCTGGCTCCATGGGCAGGATGCTGTGTAGAACGCAGCAGCTCCTGGCTGCTCTAGTGCCACAGCAGCCTCTGGAGAGTGAAAGGTGGAACTGCAGCACTTCTTGGGCAGAATGTATTTTCTGCGGGGGGGGATTCTGTGCCAGACGTGAATTCTGCGCATACGCAGTGGTGCAGAATTCCCCCAGATGTAACCTGTACGAGGATGTGCTGGCCGGGGGGTAGGGGGATCTCAGGGGCCAGGGGGAACTCGGGGTGACCCTGTCTCTCCGGCAGGCACAAGAGCTGTACGGGGATGCGCTGGCCGGGGGGCAGAGCTCGTTCTTGCTGCAGCAGGAGGGGGCCGGGGGTGACGTTTTCAGCTGCTCCCTGGGGAACCTGCCCCCCGGGGAGGAGGCGGCGCTGACCCTGCGCTACGTCTGCGAGCTGCCGCTGGAGCCCAATGGAGCCGCCCGCTACATGCTGCCAGCCGTGCTGCGCCCCCGCTACACGCCCCATGGTGAGACCCACAGATCCCTCTGCTTCCGCCCGCGTGCCCCATGGTGAGACCCACAGATACCCCTGCTCCTGCCCGCGTGCCCCATGGTGAGACCCACAGATACCTCTGCCACGTTAGCCTGCCTGGTGAGACTCGTAGTCCCCAACACCCCCACTGCGCACCCTACAGTGAGTGACCCCACAGCCTGTAACCCCCTGAAGCCCCCTAGCCCCTGCTATGTATCACCCAGGGAAAGACCCACATGGACCCTCATAGACCCATAGGCCACTACTATGTGCCCCATGGTAAGCGCCCCCCCAACCCTGCAATCCCTGACCCAGGGTATCTGACCTCCCCCTGGGCCCTCTCCTGATCTCCCGCAATTCCCTCATGCCCTTCAATAGCCCTTTCCCCCCATAGAATCATAGGACTGGAAGGGACGTCGCAAGGTCATCTAGTCCAGTCCCCTGCACTCGTGGAAGGATTAATTATCTAGACCATTCCTGACAGGTGTTTGTCTAACCTGCTCTTAAAAATCGCCAATGATGGAGATTCCACAAGCTCCCTAGGCAATTTATTCCACTGCTTAACCACCCGGATAGGAAGTTTTTCCTAATGTTCAACCTAAATCATCCTTGCTGCAATTTAAGTCCATTGCTTCTTGTCATATCCTCAGAGGTTAAGAAAAACAATTTTTCTTCCTTCTCCTTGTAACAACCTTTTACATACTTAAAAACTGTTATCATGTCCCCTCTCAGTCTTCTCTTCCCCAGACTAAACAAACCCAATGTTTTCAATCTTCCCTCATAGGTCATGTTTTCTAGAACTTTAATCATTTTTGTTGCTCTTCTCTGGACTCTCTCCAATTTGTCCACATCCTACCTGAAATGTGGCACCCAAAACTGGACACAATACTTCAGTTGAGGCCTAATCAGCGCAGAGTAGAGAGGAAGAATTACTTCTCATGTCTTGCTTACAACACTCCTGCTAATATAGCCCAGAATGATGTTCCCTTTTTTTGCAACAGTGTACACTGTTGACTCATATTTACCATGTGAGTCACTGTGACTTCCAGATCCCTTTCTGCAGTACTTCTTCCTAGGCAGTCATTTCTCATTTCGTATGTGTGCAACTGATTGTTCCTTCCTAAGTGGAGTACTTTGCATTTGTCCTTCAGACCATTTCTCCAGTTTGTCCAGATCATTTTGAATTTTAATCCTGTCCTCCAAAGCACTTGCAGCCCCTCCGAGCTTGGTATCGTCCGCAAACTTTATAAGTGTCCTCTCTATGCCATTATCTAAATAATTGATGAAGATATTGAACAGAACCGGGCCCAGAACTGATCCATTCGGGACCCCACTCGTTATGCCCTTCCAGCATGACTGTGAACCACCGATAACTACTCTCTGGGAACGGTTTTCCAACCAGTTTTGCACCCACCTTATAGTAGCTCCATCTAGGTTGCGTGTCCCTAGTTTGTTTAAGAGAAGGTCATGGGAGACAGTATCAAAAGCTTTACTAAAGTCAAGATATACCACATCTACCGCTTCCCCCCATCCACAAGGCTTGTTACGCTGTCAAAGAAAGCTATCAGTTTGGTTGACATGATTTGTTTTTGACAAATCCATGGTGACTGTTACTTATCACCTTATTATCTTCTAGGTGTTTGCAAATGGATTGTGTAATTATTTCCTCCGTTATCTTTCCGGGTACAGAAGTTAAGTTGACTGGTCTGTAATTTCCTGGGTTGTCCTTATTTCCCTTTTTATAGATAGGCATTATATTTGCCCTTTTCATCTCTCCCATCTTTCATGACTTTGCAAAGATAATTGCTAATGGCTCAGGTATCTCCTCAGTCAGCTCCTGGAGTATTCTAGGATGCATTTCATCAGGCCCTGGTGACTTGAAGACATCTAATTTGTCTACGTAATTTTTAACTTGTTCTTTCCCTATTTTAGCCTCTTCTGATCCTGCCTCATTTTCACTGGCATTCACTATGTTAGATGTCCAATCACCACCAACCTTCTTGGTGAAAACCAAAACAAAGTCGTCATTAAGCACCTCCTCCATTTCCACATTTTCTGTTATTCTTTTGCCCCCGTCACTGAGTAATGGGCCTACCCTGTCCTTTGTCTTCCTCTTGCTTCTAATGTATTTGTAGAATGTTTTCTTGTTACCCTCTGTCTCTGGCTGGTTTGATCTCGTTTTGTGCTTGAGCCTTTCTAATTTTGTCCCTACATACTTGTGTTATTTGTTTATATTCATCCTTTGTAATTATACCGAGTTTCCACTTTTTGTAGGACTCTTTTGATTTTTAGATCGCTGAAGATCTCCTGGTTAAGCTAGGGTGGTCTCGTGCCATACTTCCTATCTTTCCTACGCAGTGGGATAGTTTCCTCTTGTGCCCTTAATACTGTCTCTTTGAAAAACTGCCAACTGTCTCCAGTTGTTTTTCCCTTTAGACTCACTTCCCATGGGACTTTACACCTGCCAACTCCCTGAGTTTGCTAAAGTCTGCCTTCTTGAAATCCATTATCTTTATTTTGCTGTTCTCCCTCCTACCATTCCTTAGAATCATGAACTCTACCATTTCATGATCACTTTCACCCAAGCTGCCTTCCACTTTCAAATTCTCTACCAGTTTCTCCCTCTTTGTCAAAATCAAATCTAGAACAGCCTCCCCGCTAGTAGCTTTCTCCACCTTCTGAAATAAAAAATTGTCTCCACTACATTCCAAGAACTTGTTGGATAATCTGTGCCCTGCTGTGTTATTTTCCCAACAGATGTCTGAGTAGTTGAAGTCCCCCATCACCACACAGTCCTGTGCTTTGGATGATTTTGTTAGTTGTTTAAAAAAAGCCTCATCCACCTCTTCTTCCTGGTTAGATGGTCTGTAGTAGACCCCTACCATGACATCACCCTTGTTTTTTACCCCTTTTATCCTTACCCAGAGACTTTCAACAAGTCTGTCTCCTATTTCCATCTCAATCTCAGTCCAAGTATACACATTTTTAATATGTAAGGCAACACCTCCTCCCTTTTTTCCCTGCCTGTCCTTCCTGAGCAAGCTGTACCCTTCTATACCAATATTCCAGTCATGCGTATTATCCCACCAAGTCTCTGTGATGCCAACTGTCATAGTTGTGTTTATTTACTAGCATTACGAGTTCTTCCTGCTTATTCCCCCATACTTCTCACCTTAGTATACAGACATCTAAGATACTGATTTGATTCTCTCCCCTCCCCCCCTTCTGTTTTGTCTCTCCCTTATCTCTGCTATAACAGCCCCGTCTCCCCCCAAATTCTGACCCTTCTCCCAGGTCTCCGTGTTGCTGACTTACCTGTGGGCTTTGGTCACCTGCCCCCTTCAAACCTAGTTTAAAGCCCTCCTCACTAGGTTAGCCAGTCTGTAGCCAAATATGCTCTTCCCCTTCCTCACTAGGTGGGCCCCATCTTTGCTTAGCAGTGCTTCTTCCTGGAACAGCATCCCATGGTCAAGGAAGCCAAACCCCTCCTGGCGACACCATCTTCGCAGCCAGGCATTCGCCTCCAGGATGCATCTGTCTCTGCCTGGGCCCCATGCTCACTCCGTGTCTCTCTCTCTGCAGGGTGGGGTGGGGAGGACGTCACCCAGGGGGTCCCGCGAGTCCCCCAGGGGGAGCTGCCCTACACCCTGAGCCTGAGCGCCATGCTGCAGTCGCCCCACGGCATCGACCGCGTGCTCTCCAACTGCTCCCTCACCCCCCTGAGCTACACGGCTGGGAACCGGACCACCGCCCAGGTAAGGGCTCACCTGGACACCTGGGTCCCAGCTATCCCCACTGGGAGGGTCAGTATGGGGGGGGCAGCTCTCAGCAGGGGGGTGATGGGGGCTCTGGGCTGAGGGGTGGGTGCCAGGGGACTGGGCGTGGGTCCTAGGTGGGCATATACAGTGGTGGGAGCTCTGGGGCAGGGCAGGGAGTGGGTCCCAGAAGGCATGGGGGGGTGGCAGGGAAGAGGGTTGAGCGACACCAACAGATCCGGGGAATTGCCCGCGTTCTCTGGGGAAAATCTCAAGGGGCTGAGACCAGCCTATGGGGGTGAAATCCGTGGACATTCGAGGGGTCCTGGTTCCCTTTGCTTTCTGGGAGTTTCCCTCTCCTTGATTTTGAATGGAAGAAAATGGGAGGGCCGGGAAAATATCACCCCCAAATTGGAAAGATTTAGCCAAACAAAGTCAGAATTTTCGCAATGTTTTTTCTGCAAGAAGAGCCAAGTCCCCGTGTTGCCTTTGGGGTGTTTTTCCCTCCCTCCTAATCTGGAGTTGCTCCCTCCCCCCGGCTGCATGGGGGGCACTGAGCTGGGCGCGAGACCCAGCGGGATCCTGCCCCCCAGGAGCCATGGGGAAGTAACTGTGTCTGTCGCCCCACCAGGTATCTCTGGCCGAGGCCCCCCCGTGGGACCGGGACGTGGAGCTGCTGGTGTATTACGCGGAGCCGCACAAACCCAGCGCGGTGCTGGAGGTCGGGTTGCCCGGAGCAGAGCCAGGTGAGTGGGTCCTGCACCCTGCTGCCCCTGGCCGGGGGGGTCGGAATGGGGGGTCCATGGGGTGGTGATGTCCAGGAGAGGTGTTCTGGGTGGTGACTTGGGATCGGGGGGCCCAGGACAATGAGGGGGATGGTAGGGGAATGGGGGGTCCTAGGGCTGATGGGTGTGCGTGCTCAGAG
Organism: Platysternon megacephalum; assembly: GCA_003942145.1. Lineage (NCBI taxonomy): Eukaryota > Metazoa > Chordata > Testudines > Platysternidae > Platysternon > Platysternon megacephalum. Next base: position 230,339 of record QXTE01000502.1, read on the forward strand.
AGGTGCTGGGGGAATCTGGGGGCAGGGTTAAAAAGGTTGTAGAGCAGTTGTGACGATGCTGCCCGTGGGAGCCAGCTGAGGTCACTCAATTAGGGTGAACTACAAACAGAATGGGGCAGACAAACCCCAAAAGCTGGTGGATATTCCAATACTTAGATTTACCAAGCCAGCCCAAAACAGCTTCTGTATTACCCCACTGGTTACTCAGAAGTCCAAACAACACAGTTCCCTTAAAGTGCCCAGCCTCAGGCCTCCATCCAGACACACATGTCAGATATGATGATGATTACTGAAAATCTTATCTCATCATATAAAAGAAAAGGTTCTTCCAACCCCAAAGGATCAGCCACATACCCAGGTCCAGTTATAACTTAGATCTTACCCAAAATACACGCTACAGTCAATTCTTGTTAACTAAACCAAAATTTATTTAAAAAGGAAAGAGAGAGAGTGTTGGTTAAAAGATCAATATACATACAGACTTGAAGTCAATTATTGAGGTTCAGATACATAGCAGAGATGAGGTAGTTGCCAAAAGTCCTTTTAGGAATAGTCCATAGGTTATAGTCCAATGTCCACATTCAGGGTGGCTCCAGTCAGTGACTGGGGATCTCAGTCCTTATGGCTTAAGGTTTCCCCCTCTTGAAACCCAAAGCAGATCTGAGATGAAGTAGGATCGTGTCCCAGCGTTCTTATACATTTCCAGCAGCCTTTTGGCCTGAGAAAACAATAGGCTTAACTCTTATCCCAAACATCCTGGCAATTAGCACAGGGTAATTTATCCATTAAACAGTTCAGATACAGGTTACCACAACCTTCAAAGAGACATATAGACAATAATACTATTTGTTAATATTCCTTTTTTGATCTTTGAATCAAAGCTATAGCAATAGACAAGACTTGTTTGCTTACATTACAAGACCTCTAGCAATGCAGACTTGCATTTCAAAGCTGTATTAATTTACATATCTTCCTAACCAGTCTTTAAAGTTCGGCCATGGGTCAGTTCAGTCTGTGAGGTAATTAACTCTTTTTGGCCCTGTCACCTTTCAATGAGGTATTATATTACACTCATAACGTCACAGCAGTTTTTAAGCTAAGGGCTGGGGGGAAGCTGACAGGTGCTGAGGAGCACATGGTTCGGACAGAGGGAGGATCTATTGATGGAGACTCTCTGTGTCCCAGTACGGAGGAGAGGATGGAAGATGATAAAATATGGGTAGGATCTGATGAGAAAGCATCAAATAAATGAAAGTCCCATTCGATTACATCACGCAATGGCAGACAGCTAAAAAGTGACAAAATTCTAAATAATAAGATGGGTCAACTTGGGTGCCTTGTATTAAATGGAGGTATTGATATAAAAGGCATCACAGAAACTTGGTGGAATGAGGAAAATCAATGGGACACAGTAATACCAGGGTACAAAATATATCAGAAGGACAGAACAGGTCGTGCTGGTGGGGGAGAGGCACTGTATGTGAAAGAAAACATAGAATCAAATAAAGTACAAATCTTAAATGAACCAAACTTTACCAGAGAATCTCTATGGATAGTAATTCAATGCTCGAATAATAAGAATATAGCAGTAGGGAGATATTACCAACCACCTGACCAGGATGTGATAGTGACTATGAAATGCTCAGGGAGATTAGAGAGGCTATTAAAATAAAAAACTCAATAATAATAATGGGGGATTTCAATTATCTCCATATGGACTGGGTACATGTCGCCTCAGGGCGGGATGCAGAGATAGTTTCTTTACACCTTAAATGACTAGTCCTGGAACCCACAAGATAAGAGGCAATTCTTGATTAGTACTTAGTGGAGCACAGGATCTGGTCCAAGAGGTGAATATACCTGGGCTGCTTGGTAATAGTGACCATAATATAATTAAATTTAACATCCCTGTGGCCGGGAACCAAAAAAGTGCCACCGTGGCTAAACAACAAAGTAAAAGAAGCAGTTAGAGCAGTGGTCCCCAACCTTTTTCGTCTGGCAGGCGCCAAAAAAAACAAACAAACCCCGAGCGCTGCCGGCGGGCGCCAAAAAACAAAACAAAGCCCGAGCGCTACCGGCGGAGCAAAAAACAAAAACCCGAGCGCTGCCGGCGGAGCAAAAAAAAAAAAAAATGACAACTGCTCCGCGGGCGCACTTAGACCCCCCGGCGGGCGCAATGGCGCCCACGGGCACCGCGTTGGGGACCCCTGAGTTAGAGGCAAAAAGGCATCTTTTAAAAAGTGGAAGTTAAATCCTAGTGAGGGAAATAGAAAGGAGCATAAACACTGGCAAATGAAGTGTAAAAATACAATTAGGAAGGCCAAAAAAGAATTTGAAGAACATCTAACCAAAGACTCAAAAAGTAATAGCAAAAATGTTTTTAAGTGCATCAGAAGCAGGAATCCTGTTAAACAACCAGTGGGGCGACTGGACGATCGAGATGCTAAAGGAGCACTTGAGGATAAGGGCATTGTGGAGAAACTAAATGACTTTGCATTGGTCTTCAAAGCTGAGGATGTGAGGGAGATTCCCAAACCTGAGCCATTCTTATTTGGTGACAGATTTGAGGAACTGTCCCAGATTGAGGTGTCTTTAGAACAAATTGATAAACTAAACAGTAATAAGTCACCAGGACCAAATGGGATTCACCCAAGAGTTCTGAAGGAACTCAAATGTGAAATTGCAGAACTACTAACTGTGGTATGTAACCTATCATTTAAATCAGCTTCTGTACCAGATGACTGGAGAATAGCTAATGTGACACCAACTTTTAAAAAGGGCTCCAGAGGTGATACCAGCAATTACAGGCCGGTAAGCCTGACTTCAGTACCGGGGAAACAGATTGAAACGATAGTAAAGAACAGAATTGTCAGACACATAGATGAACATGATTTGTTGGGGAAGAGTCAAATGCTTTTGAGGGGGGTCAACAAGCATGTGGACAAGGGTGATCCAGTGGATATAGCGTGGTTGGACTTTCAGAAAGCCTTTGACAAGGTCCCTCACCAAAGGCTCTTAAGCAAAGTAAGTTGTCATGGGATAAGGTGGAAGGTCCTCTCATGGATTGGTAAGTGGTTAAAAGAAAGGAAACAAAGGTTAGGAATAAATGGTCAGTTCTCAGACTGGAGAGAGGTAAATAGTCGTGTCCCCCAGGGGTCTGTACTGGGACCCGGGCTGTTCAACATACTCATAAATGATCTGGAAAAAGGGGTAAACAGTGAGGTGGCAAAATTTGCAGAAAATACAAAACTACTCAAGATAGCTAAGCCCAAAGCAGACTGTGAAGAGTTACAAAGGGACCTCACAAAACTGAGTGACTGGGCAACAAAGTGGCAGATGAAATTCAATGTTGATAAGTGCATAGTGATGCACACTGGTAAACGTAATCCCAACTATACGTATAAAATGACGAGGTCTAAATTAGCTGTTACCACTCAAGAAAGAAATCTTGGAGTCATCGTGGATAGTTCTCTGAAAACGTTACTCCTGCAGGCATTCTGCGCCAAAACATTAAAAATTCTGCTCCAAAAATATAAAAATTCCACACACAGTGTTTTAAATTTCTGCAAATCTTATTTGTCAAATAAATGTGGAGGCTCCAGCATGGCAGTGGGGAACACAGGCCACTGGCTGCACAGAGGTGGGAGATGGTTGTGCAGCTCCCCCCGGGACACGGACTCAGCGGTGAGGCTGCACCCAACCCTGACACAGCGCAAGGAGCAGGCCTGCCCCAGAAACACCCCAGGGCCCTGCCCCTCTGTGCCAGGCACACCAGGCAGGCTCAGGAAGGCAGGATCCAAGTGTGGAGGGGCTTAGTGTGGGGGGATTCAGGTGTGGGTTGAGAGGATTCTGGGTGAGGGCAGCTCAGTGGGGGATCTGCAGGGGGGGGGTCTGGACGCACAGGAGCTTGTTGGGAGGTTCTGGGTGCAACGGTAATGGAACTCTGCAGCAGGGGTCCAGGTGAAGGTGGTTGGGGCTCAGCAGGGTGGGCTCTTGATGTAGGGGGGGTAGAGCTCGGCGGGGGGGTCTGGGTGTGGGTGGCTCAGTGGGGTGGGGATCTAGGTGCAGCTGGTTGGGGCTCAGTGGGGTTGGGATCCGAGTGCAGGTGGCTCGTTGGGGTGGTCCAGGTGCAGGGGGAATGGGGCTCATCAGGATAGGTTCTGAGTGCAGGGAGGGGGTGAGGCTCGGCGGGAGGGTCTGGGTATGAGGGTGTCTGGATGCACGGGGGTTGGATGGATGGGGGAGCAGCTCCCTGTACAGAGATCCCTCCCCCTGCAGCTGAGGAGCGATGGGTGCAGGAAGTGGTGGTGGTTGCGGGGGAGTTTGCAGAGCTTCCTGCAGCTGAGGGAGAAATCTGCGGGTGGGTCTGACCTGACCTGGAGAAGTCAGGGGGGCCTGGGGGCTCTCGCAGGCTCACAGGGCTCGACCCCATGCCCGCCCCATTTGGGGCCGGCCCCATCTCCCTGCAGGCTCCCTGATGGGCGACCCGGCCGTGATGGTGACCCTGCTGCCCAGCCTGCCCGAAGCGGTGCCAGGCCAGAGCCCAGCCGGGGAGTTCATCTTCCTGCTGGACCGCTCCGGTAGCATGGAGTGCCCCATGGACAGCCGAGACCGCGCCCCACTGCGCATCGACAGCGCCAAGGTATGACCAGGCGGGAAGCCACCTAGATGGGCCTGTGGAGGGGAGCAGCTCAGGCTGGCTGGGCCTGGGGGGGCAGAGCTGGCTGGGGGAGCAGCCTAGGCTGGTTGGGCCCATGGGGGTGACTCCATCTGTCTGTCCGTCCCCAGGAGACCCTGGTCCTGCTGTTGAAGAGTTTGCCCCTGGGCTGTTATTTCAACATCTACGGCTTTGGGTCTCAGTTCGAGTCCTTCTACCCGTGAGTCCGGGGCGGGAGGGTGTGTTGCTGGCTGGGTTGGCGGCAGGGCAGGCTGGGGTCAGGGTGTCCCTGGGCTGGGGTTGGGGTATTTGGGGGCAGGGCTGGCTGGGGTCGGGATGTCTGTGTGTTGGGGAGCAGGGCAGGCTGGGGTCGGGGTGTCCCTGGGCTGGGGTTGGGGTATCTGTGGGTTGGGGGCAGGGCTAACTGGGGTCGGGGTGTCTGTGGGTTGGGGGCAGGGCAGGCTGGGGTCGGGATGTCTGTGGGTTGGGGGCAGGTCTGGCTGGGGTCGGGGTGTCTCTGGCTCCAGCTGTCCCGGTCCCTGACCCCTCAGTGCCCCCCGCAGGCAGAGCGTGGGATACACCCAACAGACCATGGCCGAGTCCCTGCAGCGCGTCCAGCAGCTCCAGGCTGACCTGGGGGGCACCGAGATCTTGGCGCCACTACGAGCCATTTACCGCAGCCCCTGCCGAGACGGGCACCCGCGCCAGGTATCGGGGCAGCTGCAGGGCATCCCTGGGGCTCAGAGAGGGGCTGGGGCTGGGGGCGGGTAGCTGACGGGGGCTTTGGAGTGGGGCTCAGAGTAGGACTGTGGCTGATGGGGGGCCAGTGCCCCTGGGGATGGGAGCAGGCCATGGTAGGCAGGAGCTGGGGGCGGGGTACTTCTGTATAGAGCTGGGGGGCAGCGCTTGGTGCTGAGCCCAACTCTGGGGGTGCTCTGCAGCCGGGGGGCAGGGAGGGCATATGGTGGGGGGCAGGAGGGAGCTCCTGGAAAGGTGCCCACAGCAGTTGGGCGGGTTAGTGTCTCCAGGGGCAGGGAAGAGGTGACAGTTGGGGTCACAGTTAGAGTCAGGGGTCACTCTCTGTCAGCCCCCCCGGGGAGGCCTCTGGGAGGGAGGGAGGAGTGCTCGGGGAGGGTCTCATGGGGCCGGAGGTCTCTGGGGTGAGGGTCAGTGGGGCAGGCTCTCTGGGGGCTGCCCCCATTCCCAGGAGGATTTGGGGTCCCCGGCTCTGACAGCATCTCTCCCCTGCCAGCTGTTCGTGTTCACAGACGGGGAGGTGGGGAACACCCAGGACGTCATCGCTGAGGTGCAGCGTCACCGGGGGGCCCACAGGTAACAGGGGCATCTGCCCCCCCTCATCCCTCCCACCCTGCCCCCTACCGCCCCCCCAACCCTGCTGTCACGGTGTGCGGAGTGGCTCCCAGCTGAGAGTGCCAACCTCAGCTCAGACTGTTGGAAGTCAGGGCAGACGCCCCAGCCTGGGGGTGTTCCCTAGAATTCGGTTTCCCCAGCCAGGACCAGGCGTGCACGCCCGGATCACTGGGCCAGTCTCACCACGGACGGTCCCCGTGGGTGCTCCAGCCAAACTCCCCACCCGGACAGACTGGATGGAACGAGATTGGGCGCATAAAGCCAAAGTCACACGGTTCTCCAGGTGCTGAGCCCGCTGACGGGACACTCCAGAGCTCACCTGTGAACTCACCGCGGGTGTGTGAGCTCGGGGAAGGGAACAGCTAGCAAGAGGTTAGCGCAGTGAACCACGGAGCAGGGGAGTCAGTTTGTGGGTTTAGCGGATGGCAGAGACGTGGGATCTGTATTCTCGGGGTGCCTCAGAATTGCTTTGGAGACCTCGGGCTGGTGTCCAGAAGGCCCCTGACGGCAGGCAAAGAGACACACGATCCCTCCCAGGGTCCCTTTTCCTCGCTGCAAACCATCCAGTGAGTTTCCGTCACCGCCCGGGTCTCGCTGTGTGGACTGAACGCAGACAGTTCATGGAGCGTCCATTAGCCTGATCGGGAGCCGTGCTTCAGAGTGAACGCGGTTCTGCATTTACATGGGCCAGGTGCCAATGGGGACTGTCTGCCCCATAGCACCCCTCAAGCCTGCCCCCAGCCCTGCCAGCCTGGAGACCCTCCAGCAACCTCAAACTCTCTCCCCCTAGCCCTGCCAGCATGGAGAACCTCTGCCCCTATCATCTCCCCAACCCTGCCCCCCAGCCCTGCCAACAAAGAGACCCCAACCCAAGTATCTGCCCATCCCTTCACCTCACCCTGCCCCCCAGCCCTACTGGCCCCTCTCCAACTGCCCCCCAGCACTGAAAGGGCCCCCCGAGCTCTGCCCCTCCCACTCCTGTCTCTGACCCCCCCGGACTCTGCCCCCCTGCAGGTGCTTCTCCTTCGGCATCGGGGAAGGGGCCTCCACGGCTCTGGTGAAAGGCATCGCCCGGGCAGCAGGGGGCAGCGCCGAGTTCATCACGGGCCAGGACCGCATGCAGCCCAAGGTGAGAACCCAGGAGTCCAGGCTCCCCCACTCTAACCCACCAGACCCCACTCCCCTCCCAGAGCTGGGAGAGAACCCAGGAGTTCTGGCTCCCAGCCCCTCCTGCTCTAACCCACCAGTCCCCATGCCCCTCCCTCCCCCCCAGGCCGGGGTTAGGACCCTGGTGTCCTGGCCCCACCCTGGGTGTGCTGGTCTCTCCCCCAGGCGCTGCAGTCTCTGAAGCGGGCCCTGCAACCGGCCGTGACCGGGATCTCGCTGCGCTGGGATCTGCCCCCTGGGATGGAGGCGGCGCTGCTGGGCCGGGGCCCTGAGGTGATCTTCCCTGGGCAGCGGTGCCTCATCTATGCGCAGCTCCGCGGGCAGCCCCAGGTGAGAGAGCAAATCACGCCCCCAGGGCTCGGGATCAGTGACTGAGCCAGGAACCTCCCACCCCCTCCTGGGTGGTAACTCTGAAAGAAGCAGTGAGAGGTAAAAAGGCATCCTTTAAAAAGTGGAAGTTAAATCCTAGTGAGGAAAATAGAAAAAGCATGAACTCTGGCAAGTGAAGTGTAAAAATATAATTAGGAAGGCCAGAAAAGAATGTGAAGAACAGCTAGCCAAAGACTCAAAAAGTAACAGCAAAAAATTTTTAAGAACATCAGAAGCAGGAAGCCTGTTAAACAACCAGTGGGGCCACTGGACGATCAAGATGCTAAAGGAGCACACTCAAGGACGATAAGGCCATTGCGGAGAAACTAGATGAATTCTTTGCATTGGTCTTCACAGCTGAGGATGTGAGGGAGATTCCCAAACCTGAGCCATTCTTTTTAGATGACAAATCTGAGGAACTGTCCCAGATTGAGGTGTCATTAGAGGAGGTTTTGGAACAAATTGATAAACTAAACATGACTGGAGAATAGCTAATGTGCCACCAATTTTTAAAAATGGCTCCAGAGGTGATCCCGGCAGTTACAGGCCAATAAGCCTGACTTCAGTACTGGGCAAACTGGTTGAAATTATAGTAAAGAACAAAATTGTCAGACACATAGGTGAACAGAATTTGCTGGGGAATAGTCAACATGGTTTTTGTAAAGGGAAATCATACCTCACCAATCTACTAGAATTCTTTGAGGGGTCAACAAGCATGTGGACAAGGGGGATCCAGTGGCTATAGTGTACTTGGACTTTCAGAAAACCTTTGTCAAGGTCCCTCACCAAAGGCTCTTAAGCAAGGTAAGCTGTCATGGGATAAGAGGGAAGGTCCTCACATGGATCGGTAACTTGTTAAAAGATGGGAAACAAAGGGTAGGAATAAATGGTGAGTTTTCAGAATGGAGAGAGGTAAATAGTGGTGTCCCCCAGGGGGTCTGTACTGGGACCAGGGCTGTTCAACATATTCATAAATGATCTGGGAAAAGGGGTAAACAGCGAGGTGGCAACATTTGCAGATGATACAAAACGACTCAAAATAGTTAAGTCCCAGGCAGACTGCGAAGAGCTTCAAAAGGATCTCACAACATAGGCGGGCAGTTATATGGGCCTGTGGTGCCCATGCTCCACCAATATTCAGGAATGTGGGCCCAGCTCCAGCAATGTTTGGGCTTATATTTAATCAGAACTGTCCTGTCCATAGGACGGACCGGGGCAACCGCCCTGGGCCCCACACTTCAGGGGAACGCGGGTCCAGGGCAGCCTGGGGGGTAGCAGGGGACCTGGCGCCAGCAGCAGTAAGCGACCCAGCCCCAGCCTGCCCTGCTCTGCCCCACCCCCACTCCACCTCTTTCCCCATGCCCCCGCCCTGCCTCTTTCCGGCTTCCTCCCCCAAGCGACGCTGGGAGCCGACGGGGCAGAGCGCAGCGGGGCGTGCTGGGGCCGGGTCGCTTGCTGCTGCCGGCACCAGGCCCCCTGCTAATCCCCCAGGCCGCCCTGGACCCCGCATCCCCCTGAAGCGCGGGGGCCCCCAAAGCGCGGGGCCCGGGGCAGTTGCCCTGGTCAGTCCTATGGACTGGACAGTTCTGCTTGGACCCGTTCTGGGCACCACCAAAAATTATACAAACCTGGGTGACTGGGCACTAGCCTGGCTGCATTGATCTCAGGACAGGTCTATGGTATAAATTTACTTCGGTGCAGCTGCGCCACTGTAGTATGTCTGGTGAAGACGCTCTAAGCCAGGGGGAGAAGCTCTCCCGCCGACACAGCCCTGTCTACACAGGGGGGCTACGGTCAGTGTAACTACGTCTCTCTGGGAGCTGGAGCTCAGGGGTGTGGATTTTTCACACCTCCGAGCGACGTAGTTATACTGCAGCATGTAGTGTAGACGAGACTTCCGTGGGGATCGATAACTCTGTTCCCTACCAGTGACCACTGGGCTGGAGGTCTCTGTGCTACCTCAGCCCCATGGATCTCAAAGGGGGTCGTTAACTCTGGATGCTACTGATGGCCGTTAGGCTGACTAGGCAACCGCCAACTGCTGTGAATTGGGTGTATTTACCCCCTTTGTTCTGTAACCTGGGTCTGGGGGGTCCCTGGGGATTTTCTCCCCCCTTGTACTCCACCTCTGACCCCCTTTCTCTGCCCACAGCCCCCAGACACTGCCGTGGGTGGTGTCACCCTGCAGTACCGCATCCAGGACCAGACCTACAAGGAGACGCTGCAGTTCCCCCTGCAGCCACAGGATGGAGACAGGTGACACCAACGTTCCCCTGGTCCCCCTCCTCCCCAAGCTGCTGGGTCCTGTCCCCCACATCCCCACCCCCAACAGAATAGAGATGGGAGGGGACCTGCCCCAGGTCACAGAAGGAAGCAGGAGTCCTGGCTCCCAGCCTCCCTGCTGTGACCACTAGACCCCACTCCCCTCCTGTAGCCAGAGATAGAACCCAGGAGTCCTGGCTCCCCACACACACACACTCTATCCCAGTAGCCCCTACTCCCCTCCCCACGGTGGCTGGAACCCAGGCGTCCGGGGCTCACCCCGTGACTCTCTGTCCCCGGCACAGGCTGCCCGTTCACCGGCTGGCAGCCAAGTCGCTGCTGCTGGAGCTGGAGGGGGCCGTGGACACCGGGTCGGAGGGGGACCGACGCCGGGCGCTGGAGACCAGCCTGAGCTCGGGGGTCGTCTGCTCCCTCACGGCCTACGTGGGGGTTGACACGGAGCGGAGGCAGCCGGTGCAGGGGCCGCTGGTGAGACGGGACATCCCGCTGATAGGTAACCTCGGAGGGGTCGAGGATCCCGGCACTGGTGGAGGATCAGCATGCGGGGGGGCCCTCAGGTGTGAGGGGGAACCAACCTGGCACTGTCGGAGGAACCTGGAACCGGGGCAAGGGAAGGGGGAGAGAATTATGGGAAGGATCCCAGAACGGGGGGATCCCAGTGTGAGAGGAGGGACCCAGAAGCATTGGAGGGGAGGCATCATGGTTATGGGCTAATGTCCCTTTGCTCTTCTCCCAGCCCCAGCTCCCGTGGGGCTGTGCTGCCCCCTGCCTGCCCCCCCCAGGGCAACCCAATGCCCCCGTCCCCAGGGCAGGGGGACAGCGGCGGGCACTAGCCGGGTGGTCCACGGTGCCTGGCCCATCCCAGCCGGGAGAGTGGGGCCTGTGGGACGGACGGACGGACAGACAGATGGACCCAGAATTGGAGACCCAAACAGACGGGGGCAGAGACTGAGAATCAGTCAGTCGGACACAGACAGAGAAGCCGACCCCCACAGGCAGGGACCGGAGGGGCGGGCGCATCGCTGTCAGGAGCAGGCCTGGCTAGTGGGGGCCTCTTACCCCTCCCCCCACTCCAGCATCCTGCCCTCATCCATGGGGTGCAGCACCCGCCCTGTATTCCCTGGGGCTGGATGAGGGGTCCAAGCTGGGGGAAAGCTGCAGGGGAGGGGCTAGATCCAGGGGGTCCCAGCTGGGGGGGGCATGGGGGAGGGGTCCGAGCGGTGCGTTGGCTCTGGGTGCCGTGGGGGGGGGGGATTTCCCTTCCCTCTCTTAGCTTGTCTCTGTCTGCGTGTCTGTCTGTCCCTCTCTGTCCGTCCATCTCCCCCCCAGCCTTCGGGGCCGCACCCCGCATGCGGAAGATGGGGCGTTTTCTCGCCGCGAACTCCAGCGCCCCCATGGCCATGTCCTGTTCCGCCTCTGTGCCCATGGCCTGGGCCCGAGGGTTCTCCGCTGTGTCCATGGACTGCGCCATGGCCTGCGACTTTGACGACAGCTCGGATGTGTCAGGTGAGAACCACCGCCCCCCCTTCCCCTCGCGGCACTCACCCCCAGAGCTCCCCATGGCCAGTACCGGCTATCTCCTCCCCCGGCACCGCTCCTCCTGGCTCCCTCGCCATCCCAAAGCTCAGCCGGGGGAGCCCCCGACGCGAGGGCAGGAAGTCCTGCATACACGGCGCCCCGCCGGAGACGGTGCCCCAGAAAGGTAAGGGGGGCAGGGGCTGGGAGTCAGGACTCGGGGCGGGCAGCAAACACCAGGACGACGCTTCATCGGGTCAGAGACAGACGTGCCCTGACGGTCCCGGAGCTGGGCAAGTGTTTAACAGCTACCTAGAAAGTGAAGGAACTTCCTGGGCAAAACACCGGTGTGACACTGGGGGAGGGGGAATCCGCAGCTGGGATTTTTAAGTGCCGTGACACAAATGATCTTGCAACAAAATGAAAAAAAAAGAGGAAACTCCCAGGCAATAAACTTTGTGAAGCTGGAATTTGGGGTGTGAGTTTGTATCAATGAGCTAAGTCGGGGGGGGAGCAACTCAGCAGCGGACGGGGTAATCAGTCGCTTTTTAGTAACAGAAATGTCGCTGAGCAGTTTTCTCTGAAATGGACACATAGCTAAATCCCCAGACAAAAATACCTTGTGAAGCTGGGCCCAGGCTTGGCTGTTTGTACAGGTGAGTTCAGGGGCACAGATCGTGGTTGGCACGGTCTTGTTTCTAAACAAGCCCACGAAAGGCAGAAATTTTAAAGTTAAGGCTCCCCTTAAAACCTGAATTTGAAGAGTCTGGAAATACAAACTTGCTGTAGCCCAGGTAACCTTAACTCTGCTTCATAACTCTGGCCCAGGCATGGCTATAATATCATATAGACTGTGTAACATCCCGTCTCCCCTATACCCTTAGACACTTCTGTGTCTCCCCGGACGTAGGTCTGTATCGCAGGTTGTAGTGCGGGATGGTCCCGGGGTCAGATTGTGTTTGAAAAACACCCTGGGGTTGTGAGATTAATGACTGGGGCTGAGACATTCACGGGGCGCAAGGGACTTTGGTTCCCAACTTCAACTGCAAATTAATTGTCATCCCATGGGTGCAGGAAGGGGCAGAGTTAAGGGTGCCCACGGAGGGGTTAAGGGTGCAGAGGAGCAGATAAAGGATGCCCATGGATGGGCAGAGTTAAGGATGCAGGGAGGGTCACAGTTAAGGTTGTTGGCTGTCCCCCAGCCTGGACAGGCCACGTTGCTGTTCTGTACCCATAACCCTGTGCAAGAGCCATCTCCCCACGTCTCTCCCTAGAGCCAGCACCGGAGGAGTCTCCCCTGCTGAGGCTGGTGTCTCTGCAGAATGCCGATGGCTCGTGGGACTTGGACCCCCAGCTGGCTGCCGCGCTGGGGGTGAGCGAGACCGACGCCAGGGGGAGGATCCCCAGTAAGGTGAGTGCAGGGGGCGGAGGAGAGGGGAGAGACGGGGGGGCAGGGGCCATGAATTGGGCCTGTTCTCTGCTCCTAGATGAGACTGGGCATGACCCAGTCTGAGGGGTCAGGGTCTACGAGCGACTGGATCAAATGACCCCTGAATCTGGAGTCCAGTGGGGGAGACAGGCCCACAGCGGGGAGCTAGGAACCCCCTTGCAGGGGATCGGAGCATTGGATTGAGGGGTCCCAGGGCTGAGGGGGGACATGGGGAGGCCCAGTCTGGGTCCTCTCTGAGGCTGTCTCCCTACCCCCAGACATCCCACCGGGCATCTGTGTAGGGGGTCCACGGTGCTAGAGTGGGGGGGGCTAGGAACCCTCTGAGTCTGGGAAAGGAGCGCTGGATTGGGGGTTCCCCAGGGCAGGGAAATGGTGGTAGCTCTGGGGGGGCAGAGGGGTCTCTAGGGCGGGGGGATGGGGGCAGCACTGGGGGAATGCAGGGGGGCCCCTGGGGCAGGGGGATGGGCAGCATTAGGGGGGATGGGGGCAGTGCTTGGGGGAACAGGGGGGGTCCCCAGACTGAGTGCTGTCTCAGGCTGTCTCTCCCCCTCCCGCACAGGACGTGGCCCCCGGCGTCTGGGCCACGGTGCTGGCCGTGGTCTGGCTGCACGGCCGGGCCGCAGGGCAGCGCGATGAGTGGGAGCTGCTGGAGGCTAAGGCTGTGGGCTGGGTGCGGGGCCAAGCAGGTGAGATGGGAGTTGGGGGTCGGGGGCAGGGCCCAGGGCCTCGACCACAGAGCCCCTGCCCCATAGTCCAGTCGTCCCCCGTCCCCCACCCGAGACCCTCTGTAGACTGCCCCACAGCCCAGCTCGCCCTCCCCCCGAGATCCCACAAGCCCACAGTACCAACTCTACCCCATAGGACCCCACAGTCTAGCCAACCACAGCCCTGAGATCCTGCACCCCATGGGTCCCAGGGCCCCCTGCTCCCCGGCATCCTAACAGCCTCTGGCCCCCCAGCCAGACCCCCAGAGGCCTCCAGTCACAGGACAGACAGGCTCCCAGCCCCCCGTCCCATTCCCCCCAGCTCCCCGACATCAGTCCCCCAGGCTGTGAGCTCTCTGCCCTTTGTCCCCCAGTCTCCTCCTCCCCCCCACCCCTGCGTTCCCTGGGCTGATGTCTCCCCCGACCCTCTTCTCGTTGCAGGGCCCCAGCTGAGCGAATGCCTGGAAGCTGCCAACACCCTGCTGGGCTGCAGCGTTGGCCCTGCTGTCTTCGGGCTCTGAGTCCCCTCCAGACCCCCGTACCCTCCCCCCAAGCTATCGTGGGCCTCCAGCCCAGCTGAGTCCCCCCATCCCCTTACCCCCCCTCCCCAAGCTACCCTGGACCTCCAGCCCCACTGAGCCCCACCACAGGCATCCTAAATTAAGAGCAGCCAGTTGGTCTGCATAAGTTTAACGAACTTGTAACTTACAGCGGAGGAAGGTCGTTGTGCAGACAGGCCCTTGGTGCTGCGGGCGGAGACTGTCTCTGCCAGCCCCTCTCTGGAATAAAGCAGTTCCCCGGGTTTGTCTGCCTGGCTTTGGCTGGGGTCCCGGGGCTCCGCGCTCCCCTCGGCTGCCCAGGGCACTGGGTTCCCAGCAGGGTCAGGGACCGCCTGCCCTGAGCGGGTGGATTAGCGCTCCCACCTCCAGCTTTCTGGTGGGGCAGAGCAGCAGGACCCAGACACTGGGGCAGCTGGTGGGGGCCGGGAGGAGCCCCGGAGAGCGGGGAGCACATGGGGTGCAGGTGGCAGACACGGGGCATGGGCCCAGGGCAGGGTTTAGCAGGACGTTTTAGCTCTGGGTCTGTGCGGACCCCTGACACCCCCTCACTGGTCTCTGCTCCACCAGGAGAATGAGTAGCCAGGCCTGGAAAATCTGTCCCTGCTCGGCCACTGTTGGGACATGTGATTCCTATTCAGATACCTGGGAACCGGGCGTCCAGCCCCCCTGCAGCTCGGGAACCCCCAGCCCTGCCTGGAGCGAGGACACAGCGGCGTTGTAATGGGACAGGAAAGCAGCAAACGCTCTCCCCCCTGCTCACACAGCCCCCCAGTGCTCGCTCTCTGGCCCAACATCTCCCCTTACCCGTTCCTCATGGCAGCTCCAGGGGCGACACCCACAGTGCAGTCAGCATGTGCTCCTGCAGGGGGAGCCCAGGTTCAAATCCCGTCTCCCTGGCAGGCGGAGGGGGATTGACCCAGGTCTCCCACGGCCAGGTGGGTGAGGAATCATACGGATTTACCCCCTCCTCCCCTGGCATGGTGCCGAACTCCAGGACGGTGTTCCGGCTGTGGTGCCTGAGCAGAGAGGTGCCTAAATCCCAGTGTTACCAGATTTGCCTGGGAAAGTGGGAATGTTCTTAATGTTTTCTCTGAGTGCTGTGTGGGTGCCTCAGTTTCCCCTGT
Source organism: Platysternon megacephalum (assembly GCA_003942145.1). Lineage (NCBI taxonomy): Eukaryota > Metazoa > Chordata > Testudines > Platysternidae > Platysternon > Platysternon megacephalum. The sequence continues at coordinate 245,539 of QXTE01000502.1, forward strand.
GTATTTCTCGAGTGTCTAGGGGTCTGTGGTTGTTGCAGAGCCCTAGGGGGCCAGTGTGATCCTGTCTGCACAGAGAATGGCCGACACCCTGTCTCCTGGCAACTGACGGCCTGGGCCCCTCCTCTGCGAAGGTGCCAACTGAAGGTGTTGGAGAACAGAGATCAGGTGACCTCCTGGCCCGGGAAAGAGACAAAGGGAGAGGAGGGGCTGGAGAGTTTTCCGTTTGGGGCTGGCTGGGAAAATGGGGGGGAGCCCAGGCGGGGCCCTGGCCTCCCTGGCCCCCCCCCCCCCCCCCCCAAGATGGACCTAACTGAGGGGGTCCTGTTGTCTGTACCTGCAAGACCTGTCTTGGACAGTGTTCCTGTTGTCTGAATAAACCTTCTGTTTTACTGGCTGGCTGAGAGTCATGGTGAATCGCAGGAAGACGGGGTTGCAGGGCCTTGTCTCCCCCAACTCCGTGACACCCTGCCCAGGGGCCGCCCTCTGCTCTGGGTCCCAGCTCAGGGCCCTCCACTCAGCAGCCCAGGTCTGTGCTGTCCTGTACCTTGCTGCTTTCACCTGAGCCTATCCGGCTCCCTCTGGGTTTGCCAGCCCAGACTCCCTCCTCCCAGTGAGTAACCGCAGACTCCACTCCATAGCCCCAAACACGCCTCCCTTGGCCCCAGGAGGGACTGCAGACCACGTCCCTGCAGCCCCTGTCTGCTCGCAGCTCCCAGGCTTTCCACAGCACCCTGCTGCTCCTAGCCAGCTAAGCTGTGAGAGCGGGGAATTGTCCAGAGTGTGACCAACACTGCCAGAGTCTGCAGAGAGCCTGAGCCCATCGCTCTGAGAGGCAGGAGCTGCTTCCTGAGTCCCAGTGGGGTGGGGAGTCCCACCGGGGGGTGGGGGGAGGGAAGGGAGCAGGTGCCAACAATTCTGAAATGAAAAGTGTCAGAAATAGAAAATAAAATAAAAACCTCTTTTATCGCCCAGGGGTTTGGTTCAATGTCTGTCTGACAAATGACAGCCCCGGGGCCATGAGGCCAGGGCAGCCTGGGGACTGACACGGATTTTTAGTATAGTCAAACAGAGTTTTGGGGGGATGCTCCAGCTGCATTTGCTGCCCACCCAGGGCTGGGTTTAGGGGTCCCCCGGAGTGCACGAGGGGACGTGCGTGTCTGGCAGGTCAGACCCTCCTTGGGGAAGGCAGCACGGCTGGAGCAGACAGCGGGCCTGCCAGTGAAATGGCCCCGGAGGGCAGCAAAGGGGCAGGCAGGAGACAGCCCCAGTTCAAGGGGGGGGGAGGGCAGTTTGCAGAGGCGCCCTAGCACAGGGATCGGCAACCTTTGGCACGCGACTCGCGGGCCAGGCCGGTTTGTTTACCTGCCGCGTCCGCAGGTTCGGCCAATCGCGGCTCCCACTGGCCGTGGCTTGCCGCTCCAGGCCAATGGGGGCTGTGGGAAGCGGCGGCCAGCACATCCCTCGGCCCGCACTGCTTTTTCTTTTCTTTTTAACCTGCCGACACGGCAGGTAAACAAACCGGCCCGGCCTGCCAGGGTGCTTACCCTGGCGGGCCGGGGGCCAAAGGTTGCCGAACCCTGCCCTAGCACGTGGTGGGCTGTGTGGAGGGAAGGGGTTGCACACGGTCCCTGGCTCCCAGTGGGGGGGACGGGGACTTTGCAGACAGTCCCTGACTTAGAGTAGCTGGGAGTGGGGAGTTTGCAGACGCTCCTTCGCTGGGTGGGGCGGGGCTAGTGGGGGAAAGTTACTTTCGATTTTCCAGCTTCTGCATTCCTCCCCTGAGGTGAGGTCCGTTATGGCCCCCCTAGTTCTGCCCCCCTGGGTCCAGGGTCCCTCAGTCCTCTCCGGGTCCTGCCCTCACCCCCAGGTCTGGGCTTATCTCCCTGACTCAGGGCTTCGCCCCCACAGAGTCTCCCCTCCCTTGATGTGGGGCCCTGCGTGCCAGGGCAGGGTTGGGGGGGTTGGAGGGAGGTGACCCCTAAACCTTCCTCCGCCCCTTTCTGTTCCTTTTCGTATTTCTCCCTGCATGGATCTCCCGGTGCCCATCCCCGTGGCACCCGGCCGGGTCTGTCCTGCTCCCCACGGGCTCTGGGGGGGCCGCTGGGGGCCTGTTCCCCGCTCAGACCTCACCCCCTGGCCAGTGACTCAGCCTCGGGCACTCTGCCAGAAGCAGCTGCAGCAGCGAGAGCTGCAGTAGGCAAATTGCTGTAGCTTTCACGCTGACTCCCTTTCTCCAGCCCGGGAACTAGGCATCAGAGTTAAATCCCAGGGACAAACAAACAACCCCCCTTCCCCGCCAGAGCCTTTCCCGGCCTATGGCACTTACCCCGGAGCAGGCAAAGTGGGGCCTGGCCCCCAGCTGTGAATACCTGCTCCCGGGGGGCACAGCAGCATCGCAGGCCCTGCTCTGGCACCGGCTCAGGACTGGGGGTGGCAGGCAGATGAGGTTGCACTGAAAGGAAGGCGCATGTTTCTGGGGGTGGGTAACTAGCTGTTGGCACAGCTCACCCGGGGGTGGGGTTGATCCTCCATGGCAGCCAGCGTTTGAAGCAGGATGGGGGTTTGTGCCTCAGTTTCCCTAGGAGTTCATTCCGGGCCTTGCCACGCGTGCGGGTTACCCGGGTGATCCCAACGTTCCCGTCCAACCTCAGAGCTGGGAACTCTCCAGCTGGCCGAGTGGCAGCGAGATGAAACGCGGCCCCGAGAGCGGGGTCTGAAGCCACTCTTGGTCATGCAGCTCTGGCGTTCCTCACCCCCGGCACCCTCAGATCCCTGCTCCTCCACAGAGACTCCCCGTGCACTCAGAGCCGAGTTCCTGCTGCTGGAGAACCCAGCCCACTGCCGGTCTTTCATCCCTGCCAGGCCCAGGCCGGCTGGCTCCGGGACAGGGAGCAGGAGCCCCCAGCTGTGGCCAGGACTGGACATTGCAGCCTCAGGCTGGGGGGTTCATGGCAGCCATTCCAGCCCCCAGTGAAAATAAATAACAGCGCCCGCCCGCCCCTCCACCTGGAACGGCCACTCTGCAAACCTCCTCTGTTCTCTGCAGGGTGACAGCCCAGCTGGGTGAACCCCCCAGTTCCCCACAGCCTGGCACTGCTTCAGGGGGCCCCCAGGGGCTGGGGATAGAACCCAGGAGTCCTGGCTCCCTTACCCTTTCCCCCGACTAACCCCCCAGCGTGGCACTGGGAGCGGGGCCCAGAATGGGGGAGGGGTGGGAGTTTGGATCGGAACCAGAGCAGGAAATTCAGCACATTGTTGGGTCAGAGCTGCCTCCAGATCCCACCAGCCTCAGCCCCCGCTCATGCCTGTCCAACACCCATCCCCCCGTCCATCTGTCTGTCTGTCCATCCTCACCCCCTGCTCTGACTCCCCCTCCTTCCATCCATCTGTCCTCACCCCCACGCCTGTCCGACACCCCCTTCTGTCCATCCTCAGCCCCCCCCATATGCTCTGTCCAACCCCACACACCTTCTTTCCTTCTCTCCGTCCATGCTCACTCCCCACACACACTGTTCTTCCCACACACCCTTCTTCCTTCTGTCTGTCCGTCCATCCAGCCCCATACACTCCCTTGGGAGGGGGGGTGTCCACCCCGCACTGGGCAAGCGGGGGTTAACCACAGAGGCCCCGCCCCCGCCTCCACATGCTCCAGGTGGCAGGTGTGGATAAAAGGGAGTGGGGGTGGAAGACAGGTGTGCACTGTCGGTTCCTGTAGAGGTGCCGTCAGCCCTCCAGACGTGAGTCTCCCCGACTAGGCTCCAGGGGACCCCCCAGCTCCACAGACACCAAGCGGTTGACTGGGGAGGACGCAGGGGTAGGAAGCAATCCAGGGACTAGACTGGGAGCCAAGACCTGACTCCTGACCCAGGAGATTGCCAGCTCCATGGGGCGGGGTGTGCCCAGGTTCTCCTGCCCTGTGCTGGCATGTGGTCATTGCTGCCAGAGACCCTGATTGTGTTTGTCTGGCCCTACATTTCTCCATCCATCCCAGCTGTACCCCGGTCCTGGCCTGTTCCTCCCTGCCGGGGCTGGCGCCGTGTGCAGGGAGGGGGGGCCCGAGAGGAGCCGTCATTCTGATCTCTGAGCTAGGCTCCTGAGAGCCTGTGGAACTCCCTGCCACAGGACATGGCTAAGCAGGGGATGGGGTCTCGGAACTGGCGGGGGTGGGCACCCTGTGCCTGTCAGTTTCCATGGGAACCCCGTATCTCACCCACCCTTTCTCCGCACAGATCCCTGACCCCAGAGCCGAGATGACGAGCTGCGGCCTCCTGACCGGCTCCAACAAGCCGGGTGAGTCAGGGCTGTGGGGACAGTGATGGAAGGGGGAGGGCGGCCCCATGGGGGTCTGTGGGGGGGTCCGTGGCTGACATAGCCCTTCCCCCGGTGCCCATGGAGATCATAGGGCCCATGGCTGACATCCCGTCCCCCTGGCGCCCATGGGGGGGGTCTCCTGGCTGACGTCCCCCTCCCTCCCAGTGCCCCTGCGCAGTGGCTCGGTGACAGTGCTGATCCGAGGCTTTGTGGCGGACGTGGGCTGTGAGCTGCTCTACAGGAATGAGGAGCCGGGGCCCGTGGAGGCCGTGTTCGTGTTCCCTGTGGACGCCGAGGCGGCCGTCTACGCCTTCCAGGCCCGCCTGGGGGGCGCCTGCATCCAGGCCCAGCTCCGCGAGAAGAAACAGGTACCGGGGGGCAGGGGTCCCGGGGGGGAGAGATGGTACCGGGGGGCAGGGCTGGGGAGATCTCAGGGTGACCTGTCTCTCCCGGCAGGCACAGGAGCTGTACGGAGACGTGCTGGCTGTGGGGGGCAGGGGTGGGATGTTGAGGGTCTGGGGGGATCTCAGGGTGACCTTGTCTCTCCGGCAGGCATGGGAGCTGTACGGGGATATACTGGCCGGGGGGCAGGGGGCTGTCGGGGGCAGGGAGATCTCGGGGTGACCCCGTCTCTCCGGCAGGCCCAGGAGCTGTACGGGGACGCGTTGGCCGGGGGGCAGAGCTCGTTCCTGCTGCAGCAGGAGGGGGCCGGGGGCGACGTGTTCAGCTGCTCCCTGGGGAACCTGCCCCCCGGGGAGGAGGCGGCGCTGACCCTGCGCTACGTCTGTGAGCTGCCGCTGGAGCCCGATGGAGCCGCCCGCTACGTGCTGCCGGCCGTGCTGCGCCCCCGCTATACGCCCCACGGTGAGACCCACGGATCCCTCCTGTGCCCCCCATGTGCCCCACAGTTAGACCCATGGCCACTTCACAGATCCTGCTGCACCCCCAGGGTACAATCTGGATTGCTGAATCGCTGTTCCCCTCCTTAATCCTCCAGCCCAGGGAGTCTCTTACACGGCTTTGCTGTGTGAACGCCAGGCCTCTCCAGGCTCTGCTCACACACAGCCACCCGTGTGCAAACATACACCCAGCTGAGTTGCATGAAGCTCTCCCCGCCACGCCGGAACCACACACAGGCAACATCTGCAAATTCTCCAGCCCCAGCCTCGCACCCCAGAGATGTGCGTCTTGTGCTGTCCTGGCCGGTCACTGTGCAGCACGAGCTCATTGATTAGTTCATCAGGCCATTCGAGGGTAACGATCCTGCACCAGCCCTGCTGGGCTCAATGACATTCCCCAAACACTCCAGTCCAGCCGGCTGGTTTAGATCAAACACTAGTGCGAGTTTAGTAGCTAGAGAAGGAAGGATTGTAAGTGATCCCAAGTTATGGGGCACGAAGGTCGGAACTGGTTACATAAGAAATAAAAGGTAAACGCACATTCTGCATCCTGAACTGTTACCAGGCTAAGGAAGGTTTGAAGCAGGCAGCTTTTCTCGTCCTACAGGATGCTCCAGGCAGTTGCCAGTTCTGAGTGCACAGGCTGGACTTCCTTCCCAGCCTGGGACCCAGCTCCCCAGCTCAGACTGTCAAGCTTTCAGGAAAGAAGGAAGGGGGAGGAGAGGTGCCCAGGGGCTGGTTTTCCCCCTTTTTATATCCTGACGCTTCTTACTGGAAAAGTCCTGGCTGGGTGCTGTGGCTGGGCTGCTCCAGGGCATACGTGAACGAGCAATTGTCCTTCGGGTGAATTGTAAATCTCTCGTTTACAGCTCCCCACTGGCCAATGGCCCGGGTTTGGTTGCATAGCACCTGGCTGGGTGTTGGTCACCCAGCCTCTGAGGTGCTTGTCTGTGGACATTTCTCAGCTTTACAACATGGTGCAGTTATAAACATAGAACAGAATCTCATAACACCATATACACACCTTTTAACGGGACAGTAATATTCATGACCATGATTTTTCAAACGATAACTCACAAGGCAGACTTTGTTCCAGTTTTATTGTAAAACTTGTCATCTTGTAAAAGTGGTGACTGTTCTAGTGTAGACTGTCACGGCTTCCCTCTTAAAAAAACTGTCGGCGTGTCAGTCACCCTAAGGAGGGTGCGTTAAGGCCCGTTTGAGTTTTGACAGCATAATTCCCAAGTGTTTTTCTGATCTTACACAACTTTGCACAAGCATATGTGGTTATCTCATTTAACACTTTGGGGACCAGTCTAGCAATCTCGTGAGTTAGCGCATGTCTTTCCTGGCTTGTTGGAAAACACCGTTTTCTGTTCTTGCAGCACTGATATCACTTCTGTCGCTTCAACTGGTGTTATCTACAGGTGGATATTACTTACATTCTGGAAAGTATTACCTTGGCATTTAGCCATCCAATCAATGAGGTGGTGTGCCTCAGTTTCCCTTTCTACACAGCAGATCATGTTTGCCATGGCTCCTCCACCGTGATGGGTTTTAAGTCTGCTGGCATGCATTATCTGTGAAACAGCATTACCCTGAGGCTTCTTGAAATAATCTGTGTTCTTGTTTGCCACGTCCATCATTTCCAAGCATTGTGCCTATTGTAGCTTTTAACGGGGTTAAACATTAACACCAAGTTTATGTTGGTAAGTGAAGGCCCTGATAAAGGCCCAGTATGAGGCCTGAGGCCTGAACTGAAGTAATGGTCAAAACTTTGCTTTATGCTAGCAAAGTTTTGACCATTACTTCAGTTCAGGCCTCAGGCCTCATACTGGGCCTTTATCAGGGCCTTCACTTACCAACATAAACTTGGTGTTAATGTTTAACCCCGTTAAAAGCTACAATAGGCACAATGCTTGGAAATGATGGACGTGGCAAACAAGAACACAGATTATTTCAAGAAGCCTCAGGGTAATGCTGTTTCACAGATAATGCATGCCAGCAGACTTAAAACCCATCACGGTGGAGGAGCCATGGCAAACATGATCTGCTGTGTAGAAAGGGAAACTGAGGCACACCACCTCATTGATTGGATGGCTAAATGCCAAGGTAATACTTTCCAGAATGTAAGTAATATCCACCTGTAGATAACACCAGTTGAAGCGACAGAAGTGATATCAGTGCTGCAAGAACAGAAAACGGTGTTTTCCAACAAGCCAGGAAAGACATGCGCTAACTCACGAGATTGCTAGACTGGTCCCCAAAGTGTTAAATGAGATAACCACATATGCTTGTGCAAAGTTGTGTAAGATCAGAAAAACACTTGGGAATTATGCTGTCAAAACTCAAANTTTCACATATCGCTGTCACATCGCGCCTTTTGTTTATGTAGTCTGTCCCTGAGATGGGTTTGGGTCATACCCATTGTGTCATTTAACTCTTTAACCAAACCTTTTCCTTCAATTAGTTACTGGCTCTTTCTTCACCTTAGGGTTCCCTTCGGTATCCGTTCTTAATCCAGCCCTGTCTCTGGGGCGGGGGTGTCTCAGGGGCTGGTGAAGCAGCGATGCAGGGGGCTCCCCCACATGGGCAGGCCCCCTCTGGAGCTGTGTCCCAACTCCATGGCGATGCATCTGTAAGAAGGCCACCCTCCGCCTTGGGGTTACCGTGTTCCCCTCGCCTTCAGGGCTGTCCTTCCCCAGCCCCCTTTTCTGTAACTAGCACTATTCTCTCAGCTGCTTCCTTGGTGCTGTCCGTCGGGAGGGAAACCGCCCCCGCCCCGTCAGCCAGGTTGTTGCATCTTCACTGACCCCTTTTCCCCAAGCCCAGTTTACATCCTGTCTTAAAGAGAGACCATCACTTTCCAGGAGTATGTCCAGCCTGGTCGCCTGGAAAATGCAGCTGGACATCTACTCTAGGGTCTGGAGTGGGAGCCTGTCTGTCACCACCACCACCACCCCATGTCCCCAAGGAGCTGGCTGTGAGACCACTTTCCTCAGCTGCACGGGCCACCCTCTGACTCTGCTGCTGGAGTGGACAGGAGCTGAGTCTGCATTTCCCCCCCAAGCAACCAGCGTGAGGACAGTCATGTGCTAACAACGCTACTTCCCCACGAGGCTGGCCAGGCACAGCCAGCTGCTTACAGGGGCTGCCCATTTTCTACAAAAATCCTCTCTTCGTTTTCCTTTCCTGGGACCCCCTCTAAGATCCCTTCCCTGGTGCCCTCTAGAGCGAGATTTATGGTTTGCTCAGCTGCAAAACTCTGCCAGTCACCACCTGGAACAGTGTCCTGTGTTGTAGGCACTTCCTCCCGCTCCCTGGGATCAGAGGGCATGTTGTCTTCTGCTGTGGTACAGAAGCTGGTCTCAACCCCTCCCATGTCTGGAAGCACGCTGCTCCCCCCGCTGCAGAGCAGAGAGCCTTTCTCTGTTTCCGTCAGCAGTCTCTGGGGCTTTCCCATTTCCCTCTGAGGTTCCAGCACAGGATTCCTTCCTATGGCGGCAGCTTGCCACACTAACAACCTCAGCTGTGCAGAAAACATCATTCCCCACAAGCATGTCGACAGGGATAGCGTCCACTGTTCCCACCTTCAATTCACTTTCTGAGCCATCAGATTCTGTGTGCACCTTGGCTAAAGGCCCAGGAGTCTTGGCTCCTCCTACTGGTAAAAGCTCTGCCATTTGACCTGGCAACATGTCACCACCTTGCATGACTCTCTGTTTATCCACAGTAATCTGTGCACCTGTATCTTCCCAGCCCAGGTGTTCCCTGTTACTAATTCTAAGTCTTAATACGTCACCGGTCTGGTTCTGCAGAGCCAAATCCCACAAAACCAATGTGGTACGCGTCAGGCGCCTCGAGGTTTCTGTGCTGAGCACAGCGGTACTAACATGGGCTGCCCATGGCTTGCTGTCCCTCCGTGCAAAGCAATGGTTTCTCAGGTGGTCAGTGGAATTACAGTGGGAGGTGCTCCTCTGTTTTTACAGGAGGTTTGGGGTGGAGATTAGAAGAATGGTTTCGGGGGAGGTACGTGCCCAGCCTCCCAGTCACCCTCCTTTTTTCCAGAGATAGAACGGGATCCCCCCTTTGCCCCAGGTTTAAACCCCAGTTTCTATGACTTGTTAGACATCTGAACTTGCTCAAAGATGTCATCCAAAGTGGCCATTTCTGTCACAGACTCCTCCCACAGACACTGCTTCGCATCATTATCCCAGCGACTCCGGAAACATTCTTGGCCAATCAGATCTAGCAATTGTCCGAAATCTGCACCACCTTCACCCATTTCCTTCTCAGGTCATTCACCTTGTAAACATACTCCCAGTTACTCACACCAGCATTCCTTTGAAGACCTCTACATTTTGTCCTACACACCTCAGGAGTAAATTGAAACTTTCAAAACAGTGTCTATAAACGTAGACTATGCCCAAGCATCCAGAAATGGCATTGCATTGGGTACATCCCAAGATTTACCAGGCAGTTCTGCACTCAGTCTGAGGATTCACTTGCCCTCTGGAATCCCATGAGCATCACCCAGCTTTTCATCAGTGGTGAAATATTCCTCCATACAGTCTGTTTCTATGTATACAGGCCCACAGCTGGTCCCAGTCCGAAACGTTTGGAGTTAAAGGGAGCGGCTGGTGACACTGGGATTTCCTTCTGTTTGTCTAACGTTTCCAGCTGGTGTTTTCGCTCTTTCTCCTTGGCCTCTTTGCCTCTCAGCTCCAAAACTCGCTGATGTGGTGCTATTTCCGTGGCCGCAGTTATTTCTTTCCCCTTCGACACGGGCTGGTGAGCCTCGACCTTCAGTTCCAAGGTTCGCTGGTATTCTTTCGCCTTTCCTGCTGCCCGCAGTTTGCACAGCACTAACCTTGCAACTGCATCACGCTCGCTCATTTTTCTACCCTTCTGTGTCTATTTCCCTTTCCCGAAATAAGCGAAGAGAAAATAACAAAACTGGAACCTGTTCTTCACACTTGAGCCCACTTAAAATCATCACACGTGTGCTCACAGTGCAAACTTCACTCAGAGCAACAAGCTGTGCATAGAACTCTGCTCTCACTGTGCCATTCCTGGATTGCTGAATCGCTGTCCCCCGTAATCCTCCAGCCCAGGGAGTCTTTGACACGGCTTTGCTGTGTGAACGCCAGGCCCCTCCAGGCTCTGCTCACACACAGCCACCCGTGTGCAAACACACACCCAGCTGAGTTGCATGAAGCTCTCCCCGCCACGCCGGAACCACACACAGGCAACATCTGCAAATTCTCCAGCCCCAGCCTCGCACCCCAGAGACGTGCGTCTTGTGCTGTCCTGGCCTGTCAAGGTGCAGCTCGAGTTCATCGATTAGTTCGTCAGGCCATTCGAGGGTAACGATCCTCCACCAGCCCTGCTGGGCTCAGTGACATTCCCCAAACACTCCAGTCCAGCCGGCTGGTTTAGATCAAACACTAGTGCGAGTTTAGTAGCTAGAGAAGGAAGGGTTGTAAATGATCCCAAGTTATGGGGCACGAAGGTCGGAACTGGTTACATAAGAAATAAAAGGTAAACGCGCATTCTGCATCCTGAACTGTTACCAGGCTAAGGAAGGTTTGAAGCAGGCAGCTTTTCTCGTCCTACAGCAGTGGTTCTCAAACGTTTGTACTGGTGACCCCTTTCACACAGCAAGCCTCTGAGTGCGACCCCCCTTATAAATTAAAAACACTTGTTTATATATTTAACACCATTATAAATGCTGGAGGCAAAGCGGGGTTTGGGGTGGAGGCTGACAGCTCGCAACCTCCTATGTAATAATCCCGCGACCCCCTGAGGGGTCCCGACCCCCAGTTTGAGAACCCCTGCCCTACAGGATGCTGCAAGCAGTTCCCAGTTCTGAGTGCACAGGCTGGAATTCCTTCCCAGCCTGGGACCAAGTCTGCTAAGTGTTCACGTTGCCATCAGGAAGGAAGGGGAGGGGAGAGGTGCCCGAGGGCTGGTTTTCCCCCTTTTTATATCCTGACCCTTCTTACTGGAAAAGTCCTGGCTGGGTGGTGTGGCTGGGCAGCTCCAGGGCATACGTGAGCTGCCAACTGTCCTTCGGGTGAATTGTAAATCTCTTCTTTACAGCTCCCCCGCTGGCACCCCCCCCCAACCCTGCTATGCACCCCCCAGTGAAACGCAGAGCCCTGCATAACTCCCCACACCCCCAGCTACATGCCCACGGTGAGCCCCGTAGCCCCCCCATCCTCGCTTTACCCTACATGGTGAGGCCCATGACCCCCTGAACCCCCACTGTGCACCCCATGGTGAGTGACCCCACAGCCTGTAACCCCATGAGATACCATAGCCCCTGCTACATACCCCCCAGGGAAAGACCCACATGGATCCTCATAGCCCCTTAACACCCCAGAGGTCACTGCTATGTGCCCCACAGTTAATGCCCCCCAGCCCTGCAATCCCTACCCCAGGGTATGTGACCCCCCCGGACCCTCCCCCAATATCCCACATCCCCCCATGCCCACCAATATCCCATCCTCCCCCCACTCTCCCAGCCCCCGGCCCTCAACCCGTGTCTCTCTCTGCAGGGTGGGACGGGGAGGACGTCACCCAGGGGGTCCCGCGGGTCCCCCCAGGGGAGCTGCCCTACACCCTGAGCCTGAGCGCCACACTGCAGTCGCCCCATGGCATTGACCGCGTGCTCTCCAACTGCCCCCTCACCCCCCTGACCTACACGGCTGGGAACCCGACCGCCGCCCAGGTAAGGGCTCACCCGGACACCTGGGTCCTGGCCATCCCCGCTGGGAGGGGCAGTGGGGGGGCAGCTCTGAGTGAGGGAGTGATGGGGGGCTCTGGGCTGAGGGGTGGGGGACAGGGCTGGGGGGGATTTGGGGCGAGGCTGGGGCGGGCAGGTCCCAGGGGACCATCTGGGCATGGGTCCTGTGGGGGCATATACAGGGGTGGGAGCTCTGGGGTGAGGCAGGAGGTGGGTCCCAGAAGGCCCGGGGCGAGGGGAGGGACGAGCGACACAAACGGATCCGGGGAATTCCCCGAGTTCTCTGGGGAAAATCTCAAGGGGCTGAGACCAGCCCATGGGGGTGAAATCCCAGGCGTTCGATGCGCCCTGGTTCCCTTCACTATCTGGGAGTTTCCCTCTCCTTCATTTTCAGTGGAATAAAATGGGGGGGGAGGAATTTAACCCTCAGATTGGAAAGATTTAGCCCCCCCAAAATTCAGAAATTTGCAGTGTTTTCCCAGGTGTTTTTCCCTCTCTCCCTCCCACCTAACCTGGGGGGCCCAGCCCAAGTTCCCAGGGGGGTGGTGCAGCCCACATTCCCGGGTCGCCCCCTCCCCCCAGGCTCCATGGAGGGGCTCGGAGCCGGGCGCGAGAGCCAGCGGGACCCTACCCCGCAGGAGCTGAAGAGAGGGGACTGTGTGTCTGTCACCCCCAGGTGTCACTGGCCCAGGCCCCCCCGTGGGACCGGGACGTGGAGCTGCTGGTGTATTACGCAGAGCCGCACAAACCCAGCGCGGTGCTGGAGGCCGGGCTGCCCGAAGTGGAGCTAGGTGGTGGGGGGGGGGGGGTGTCCCGCACCCTTCTTCCCCTGGGTGGGGAGAGCTGTGGGGTGGGGATTAGGGGTGGGCGTTGAAGGAGCTGGGGATAGAGTGTGTGAAGGCGATTGGGGACAGGATCAGGGGGTGGGGACTGGGGTGTGGGGGTCCAGAGCAGGGGCTCTTGGTAGGGCTGGGGGTAGGAGGGTGGGGTGCCTGGGAGGAGCCAGGCAGTGGGGTGCCCTGCAGATTTGAGGGGCATGGGGAAGAACATGGGATGGAAGGGCAGGCACTGGGGGCTGGAGATTGGGGGCAGTGGGGGATCTAGGGGAAAGAGCTGTGGGGGGAGAGACAGAGGAATGTGGGTGGGGCTCTGGGGCAGTCAGGGAACGCTGAGGGCTCTCACAGGGCTCAACCCCATGTCCGCCTCATTTGGGGCTGGCCCCATCTCCCCGCAGGCTCCCTGATGAGCGACCCGGCCGTGATGGTGACCCTGCTGCCCAGCCTGCCCGAGGCAGTGCCAGGCCAGAGCTCGGCCGGGGAGTTCATCTTCCTGCTGGACCGCTCCGGCAGCATGGGGTGCCCCATGGATGGCCGAGACCGCTGGACCCAGCGCATCGACAGTGCCAAGGTACGGCCAGTACTCCTGGGGGAATTCTGCGCCAAAAAAATTAAAATTGTGCACACGTTTTAAAATTCTGCAACAATCTGCATTTTTTTTGTCAAAATAACACAATATAATTATGACAGTTTCAATTATTTTGGTGATTTATTTCAAGATATCTGTCAGCAAGTACGTCTGTAACAATACAGACAACAAAAAGATTCTATTCCTTACTAGGCATATTAACACAGAACTTTGAGTAATTCATTTAAACTACAATACAGAACCGTATTTCCCGCCCCCCTCGGAAGCAGCGCAAAGGCTTGGGGGAGTCAGGGGTAATGGAGGAGCTGAGGGAGAGGGAAGGATCCTGGAGTGAACCGGGAGGGTCGTTGGGTGTGGATGGCAGAAGTATGGAACAGGTGTTTTGGGGGGAGGCAGATTGTTGGGGAGTTGGGGAGCTTCCCCCATGCAGCTCCTGGCTGACCCCAAGCCTCTCCCATTCAGTCAGCCACATCTGCCCCTGTCCCCCCCGCACACACACCCATCCCCATGTGTTCCTGCATCTCCCCTACCCCTGTTCCCATGTGGCCTTGCACCCCCACTCCCATTCAGCTCCTGGCTTAATGGCATCACCCCACTAGCTCCTCAGCCTGTGCCCCAGTCTGTCCCCCCCAGCAGCCCCGTATGCCCCCCTCTGTCCTAACCTGGCTCTGCCAGCAGGGTGCTGTGATGAACTTCTACTCCTGTGGGGAGTTCTGCAGCACTGGGCACGCACAGAAATCTTTTTCCTGAAATGAAATGAAATTAATACATTTCTGCCCCAGAAGTGCTGCAGTTTCGCTGTTTGCCCACAACAGCCGGCTGAGTTCATGCTGCTGGCTGCTCTGGCATCACTGCGGCCTCTGGTGGGTGAAAGGCGGAACTGCAGCACTTCTCAGGCAGAAATGTATTTTCTGCAGGAAAAAAATTCTTCAGGACACATGAGTTCTGCACATGCGCAGTGGTGCAAAATTCCATCAGGAGTAACCCTGGCAGGCGGCCATGCTAGATGAGCCATGGGGCAGATCCGGGGGGAGCAGCTCAGGCCAGCTGGGCCGGTGGGGCAGAGCCAGGGGGAGCAACCCAGGCTGGCTGTGCCCGTAGGGCCTGCGCTGGGGGAAGAGCAGCCTAGGCTGGCTGGGCCCGTGGGGCAGAGCCGGGGGTGGGGAGGAGCAGCCCAGTCTGGCTGGGCCCAGGGGGCAGAGCTGGGGGATAGAGGGGGCAGCTCAGGCTGACTGGACATGAGCGGTGACTCCGTCCATCTCTGTCCGTCCCCAGGAGACCCTGGTCCTGCTGTTGAAGAGTTTGCCCCTGGGCTGTTATTTTAACATCTATGGCTTTGGGTCTCGGTTCGAGTCCTTCTACCCGTGAGTCAAAGGGGCAGGGCAGGGAGGGGACTGGCTGGGTTAGGGGGCAGGGCTGGTTGGGGGCAGGGGGGCTGGGGGCAGGGCTGGCAGGGACAGGGCTGGCGGGAGGCAGGGCTGGCTGGGATCGGGGTGTCCCTGGGTTGGGGGCAGGGCTGGCAGGCGGTGGGGGTGGCTAGGGTAGGGGTGTCCCTGGCTCCAGCTGTCCCGGCCCCTGACCCCTCAGCGCCCTCCACAGGCAGAGCGTGGGATACACCCAACAGACCATGGCCGAGTCCCTGCAGCGCGTCCAGCAGCTCCAGGCCAACCTGGGGGGCACCGAGATCTTGGCGCCGCTACGAGCCATTTACCGCAGCCCCTGCCAGGATGGGCACCCACGCCAGGTACTGGGGGCAGCAGCAAGGTGTCCCAGGGAGCTCAGAGAGGGGCTGGGGGAGCCAAGCGAAGTTGGGGGGGGGGGGCTCTCAGAAGGGAATGGGGCCGGGGAGGATAAACTCAGAGACTTTCAGGCCAGAAAGAACCATCCTGATCATCTCATCTGGCCCCAGCCCCTTGCCCCTACCCCACCCCCCCAGTCAGCGTCAGCCCCTCACCCCCCTGTGACAGCTCCAGCCCCTGGGGCTGAGTCACCGACGCCCCCAAACCCTGAGTTACAGACGTCAGGTCCCAGAGCCCCCCTAGTTACTCCTGTTCAAACCAGCAAATGTCCCGGCTGCCAAGGGGGATGAACCCCCTAGAGTCTCTGCCAATGTGACGCTGGGGGAAATCTCTTCCCCACCCCACACATGGGGGTCAGTGAGCCCCGAGTGTGGGGGTGAACACCCCCCCCCCCCAGCCAGCCCCTGGGAAGGATTCTCTGCCCCTCGGCTCGCTCGAGGAGGCTGTTCCTGAACTTCCCAGGGGGGAGATACTCAGAGAGGGGCAGGGGGCTTTGGGGGCAGCTGACAGGGGGCCATGGTGGGTGCTTGGAGAGGGGCTGGGAGCTGGGGGGCAGCTGATGGGGGCTTTTGGGGGGGCTCAGAGTAGGACTGGGGCCAACCAGGGGCCGGTGCCACAGGGGTGTGAGCAGGGCGTGGCAGGCAGAAGCCGGGCAGGGCACCTCTGTGTGGAGCTGGGGGAGTTCTGGGGGCCGCCCTGCAGCCGGGGGGCAGGGAGGGCACGTGGGGGGGGGGCAGGAGGGTCCAAGAAAGGTGCCCACAGCTGTCAGGCAGGTTAGTGTCTCCAGGGGCTGGTGAAAAGGTGACAGGTGGGGGTTGGGGGTCACAGAGACATGGGAGAAGGTCGGGGTCCCCGTCTGTCACCCCCCCAGGGGAGATGGCTGGGAGGGAGGCTGGGAGGTTTTATGGGGCTGGGGGTCTCTGGGGTGGGGGTCAGTGGGGCAGGCTCTCTGGGGGCTGCACCCATTCCCAGGGGGAGGGGGTGTCTCCGGGGGGATTTGGGGTCCCCGGCTCTGACAGCGTCTCTCCCCCGCCAGCTCTTTGTGTTCACGGACGGGGAGGTGGGGAACACCCAGGATGTCATCGCTGAGGTGCAGCGTCACCGGGGGGCCCACAGGTAACGGGGGCACCTGCCCTCCCAGCACCCCCCAACCCTGACCCCCCAGCCCTGACCCCCAGCCCTGATCTCCAGCTTCTCTGCCATGGGGACCCCTGCCCCTATCATCTCCCCAACTCTGCTTCCCTGCCGTGCCACCCCATTTCCCTCAGCCCTACTGGCCCCTCTCCAACTGCGCTGCCCCCACCCCAGCACTGGCTGGCCCCCCCAGCTCTGCCCCTCTCCCTCCTGTCTCTGCCCCCCTGCAGGTGCTTCTCCTTTGGCATTGGGGCCGGGGCCTCCACGGCTCTGGTCAAAGGCATCGCCCGGGCAGCAGGGGGCAGCGCCGAGTTCATCACGGGCCAGGACCGCATGCAGCCCAAGGTGAGAACCCAGGAGTCCGGGCTCCCCCGCTCTAACCCAGCAGACCCCACTCCCCTCCCAGAGCTGGGCGAGAACCCAGGNGTAGGACTGGGGCCAACCAGGGGCCGGTGCCACAGGGGTGTGAGCAGGGCGTGGCAGGCAGAAGCCGGGCAGGGCACCTCTGTGTGGAGCTGGGGGAGTTCTGGGGGCCGCCCTGCAGCCGGGGGGCAGGGAGGGCACGTGGGGGGGGGGCAGGAGGGTCCAAGAAAGGTGCCCACAGCTGTCAGGCAGGTTAGTGTCTCCAGGGGCTGGTGAAAAGGTGACAGGTGGGGGTTGGGGGTCACAGAGACATGGGAGAAGGTCGGGGTCCCCGTCTGTCACCCCCCCAGGGGAGATGTCTGGGAGGGAGGCTGGGAGGTTTTATGGGGCTGGGGGTCTCTGGGGTGGGGGTCAGTGGGGCAGGCTCTCTGGGGGCTGCACCCATTCCCAGGGGGAGGGGGTGTCTCCGGGGGGATTTGGGGTCCCCGGCTCTGACAGCGTCTCTCCCCCGCCAGCTCTTTGTGTTCACGGACGGGGAGGTGGGGAACACCCAGGATGTCATCGCTGAGGTGCAGCGTCACCGGGGGGCCCACAGGTAACGGGGGCACCTGCCCTCCCAGCACCCCCCAACCCTGACCCCCCAGCCCTGATCTCCAGCTTCTCTGCCATGGGGACCCCTGCCCCTATCATCTCCCCAACTCTGCTTCCCTGCCGTGCCACCCCATTTCCCTCAGCCCTACTGGCCCCTCTCCAACTGCGCTGCCCCCACCCCAGCACTGGCTGGCCCCCCCAGCTCTGCCCCTCTCCCTCCTGTCTCTGCCCCCCTGCAGGTGCTTCTCCTTTGGCATTGGGGCCGGGGCCTCCACGGCTCTGGTCAAAGGCATCGCCCGGGCAGCAGGGGGCAGCGCCGAGTTCATCACGGGCCAGGACCGCATGCAGCCCAAGGTGAGAACCCAGGAGTCCGGGCTCCCCCGCTCTAACCCAGCAGACCCCACTCCCCTCCCAGAGCTGGGCGAGAACCCAGGAGTCCGGGCTTCCAGCCCCCTACTCTAACCCAGCAGACCCCACTCCCCTTCCAGACCGGGGATAGGACCCAGGCGTCCTGGCTCCACCCTGTGTGTGCTGGTCTCTCCCCCAGGCGCTGCAGTCTCTGAAACGGGCCCTGCAGCCGGCCGTGACCGGGATCTCGCTGCGCTGGGAGCTGCCCCCCGGGATGGAGGCGGCGCTGCTGGGCCGGGGCCCTGAGGTGATCTTCCCTGGGCAGCGGTGCCTCATCTATGCCCAGCTCCGCGGGCAGCCCCAGGTGAGAGAGCGAGGAACCCGCCCCGGGATGCCCCCAGGGCTTGGGGTCAGTGACTGCGCCAGGAACCTTCCACCCCCTCCTGGGCGATAACTCTGACCCCTAACAATGGCCATTGAGCTGGGGGCTCTGTGCTACCCAGCCCCATTGATCTAATGGGGATCGTTAACTCTGACCCCTAACAAGGGATATTGGGCTGGAGTTCCCTGTGCTACCCAACCCCATTGATCTCAAACAGGGGTGTTAACTCTGACCCCCAATGGTGGTAATTCGGCTGACTAGGAAGCCCAACAACTGGTGCTAATCAGACGTATTTATCACCTTCATTCTGTAACCTGGGTCTGGGGGTCCCCGGGCATTTTCTCCCCCTCATACTGCCCTTCTGACCCCCTTTCTCTGCCCGCAGCCCCCAGACACTGCCGTGGGGGGCATCACCCTGCAGTACCGCATCCAGGACCAGACCTACAAGGAGATGCTGCAGTTCCCCCTGCAGCCACAGGATGGAGACAGGTGACAGCAACGCTCCCCTGGCCCCCCTAGGCAGCTGGCTCCTGCCCCCCCCCCCCCGCCCAAGTCCCCACCCCCAACAGGACAGAGATGGGATGGGACCTGCCCCAGGCCACAGAGGCAAGTAGGAGTCCTGGCTCCCAGTCCCCTTGCTGTGACCACTAGACCCCACTCCCCTCCTATAGCCAGAGATAGAACCCAGAAGTCCTGGTTCCCAACCCCCACACACACACTATCCCACTAGCCCCTGCTCCCCACCGCACGGCTGGAACCCAGGCGTCCGGGGCTCACCCCGTGACTCTCTGTCCCCGGCACAGGCTGCCCGTTCACCGGCTGGCAGCCAAGTCGCTGCTGCTGGAGCTGGAGGGGGCCGTGGACACCGGGTCGGAGGGGGACCGACGCCGGGCGCTGGAGACCAGCCTGAGCTCCGGGGTCGTCTGCTCCCTCACGGCCTACGTGGGGGTGGACACGGAGCGGGGGCAGCCGGTGCAGGGGCCGCTGGTGAGACGGGACATCCCGCTGGCAGGTAACCCTGGAGGGGTCAGGGATCCTGGCACCAGGGGCGGCGGGGGGAGAAGGCTCAGGTGGGTGGGGGAACCTGGCACCGGGGGGGGGACAGGGAATTCTAGCACAGGGGGATCCCAGTGTGAGAGGGGGACCTAGAAGCAGGGGGGGAGGTTTCATGGTTATGGGCTAATGTCCCTTTGCCCCTCTACCTGCCCCAGCTCCCATGGGGTTGTTCTGCCCCCTCCCTGACCCCCAGGGTCCTGCCCTCATCCATGGGGTGCGGCACCCACCCCTGCATCCCCTGGGGCTGGAGGAAGGGTCCCGGCTGTGGGGAAGCTGTGGGGGAGGGGCTGGATCTGGGGAGTCACAGCCTGGCGGGGGAGGGACTGGAGCTGGGGGATCCTGGCTCAGAGGTAGCTGGGGGTAGAGCAGGATGGGGCTGGGTACGGGGAGGGGGTCCCAGCTGTGGGGGCAGGGAGGAGGGGTCCCAGCGGTGCGTTGACTCTGGGTGCCGGGGGGAGGGGTTCTTCCCTCCCTTAGCTTGTCTCTGTCTGTCTCCGTGTCCGTCTGTCCGTTCGTCTGCCCCCCCAGGCTTCAAGGCTGCGGCCAGCATGCAGCACGTGCAGTCTCTCTCCCTGGCGTCATGTGGATCCCGCCTGATCATGGCCAGCAGCGCTCCCCGTGCGTTCGGCTGCCCAAAGCCAGCGCCCCCCCTCGCGGCCAGGAACCGCCTCGCGATGAAGCTGTTCCAGGTGGAACATATGGGACTCGCCCCCATGAGCGCCCCCCCCCCAAGTGCTCCCCAAGCCCAGAACCATCCGCCTCCCCCCTCACCCAGAGCTGAGCCAGGGGAGCCCACAGTGAAAGGGCAACCGCAGAGAGTCCTGGGAACACGCCTCGCCAGATGCCACGGCCCGCCAGGTGAGGGGGGCAGGGGCTGGGAGTCAGGGCGGGGGGCGAACGCCAGGATGACGCTTCCTCGGGTCCGAGACAGACGTGCCCTGACGGTCCCGGAGCTGGGCAAGTGTTTAACAGCCACATCTCAGCCGAAGGAACTTCCTGGGCAAAACACCGGTGTGACACTGGGGGAGGAGGAATCCGCAGCTGGGATTTTTAAGTGTCGTGACACAAATGATCTTGCAACAAAATGAAAAAAAAAATAAGGAAACTCCCAGGCAATAAACTCTGTGAAGCTGGAATTTGGGGTATGAGTTTGTATCAATGAGCTAAAGTTTGGGGGGGGGGGCAAACTGGGCAGGCAGGGGGGGAATCAACCTGAACAGGCCATGTCACTGTTCTGTAACCATCTCCCCACGTCTCTCCCTAGAGCCAGCACCGGAGGAGTCTCCCCTGCTGAGGCTGGTGTCTCTGCAGAATGCTGATGGCTCGTGGGACCTGGACCCCCGGCTGGCCGCCGCGCTGGGGGTGAGCGAGACCGATGCCAGGGGGAGGATGCCCAGTCAGGTGAGTGAGGGGGGCGAGGGACAGGGGAGAGATGGGGGGCAGGTGCCATGAGTTGGGCCTGTTCTCTGCTCCCAGATGAGACAGGGTGACCCAAACTGAGGGGGCAGGTCTGAGGGCGACTGGATCAAATGAC
The DNA here is from genome assembly GCA_003942145.1 of Platysternon megacephalum. Taxonomy (NCBI): domain Eukaryota; kingdom Metazoa; phylum Chordata; order Testudines; family Platysternidae; genus Platysternon; species Platysternon megacephalum. The sequence continues at coordinate 266,129 of QXTE01000502.1, forward strand.
CCTTGAACCTGGAGCCCCGTGGGTGAGATGGGCCCAGAGTGGGGGTCTGGGACCCCACTTACAGGGGGTCGAAGCATTGGATCAAGAGGCCCCAGGGCTGGGGGGGGAGACATGGGGGGGCCCCAGGCCGGGCCTGCTCTGAGGCTGTCTCCCTACCCTCGAGCATGGCACTGGGCATCTGGGTAGGGGGTCCACAGGGGTAGGGCAGGGGGGCTGGGAACCCTCTGATTCTGGGGAGGGGGCGGGAGCACTGGATTGGGGGGACCCCAGTGTGAGGGCATGGGGGCAGCGCTGGGGGAGCAGGGGAATCCCCAGGGCAGGGGGATGGAGGGAGCGCTGGGGGGGCAGGGGAGTCCCCAGGGCAGGAGGATGGAGGGAGCACTGGGGGGGGCAGGGGAGTCCCCAGGGCAGGAGGATGGGGGCAGCGCTGGGGGGGCAGGGGAGTCCCCAGGGCAGGGGAAAGGGGGCAGCACTGGGGGGACAGGGTTCCCCAGGCCGGGCGCTGTCTCAGGCTGTCTCTCCTCCTCCTTCCCCCCAGGACGTGACCCCCGGCATCTGGGCCACGGTGCTGGCCGTGGTCTGGCTGCATGGCCGGGCCGCGGGGCAGCGCGATGAGTGGGAGCTGCTGGAAGCCAAGGCTGTGGGCTGGGTGCGGGGCCAAGCAGGTGAGACAGGATCTGGGGCAGGGCCCAGGGTCTCGACTGGAGAGACTCTGCCTCATGGGAACCCCATAGCCCAGCCCCCCCACCCCCCAAGACCCTTTGCCCCATAGCCCAGCCCTCCCCCGAGACCCCCTGCCCCAAGGGCTCACAGCCCCAACCCTGCCTCACAGGGCCCCCATCCCTGAGAGCCCTGCCCCCCAGGTTCTACAGCCCAGCCCCCAAAAGCCCAGCCCCAGCCTGGCCCCCCAGAGCCCTCCAGTCCCATGACAGTCTCCCAGCTCCCTGCTTGCTGTCCCAATCCCGGCTCCCTCCCAGGTCCTCCATTCTGTGAGCTCTCTGCCCTTTGCCCCGACCCTCCCTGTCTCCCCCCTGACCCCTCTCTTGTTTCAGGGCCTCGGCTGAGCGAGTGCCTGGAAGCCGCCAACGCCCTGCTGGGCTTCAACATTGGCCCTGCCGTCTTCGAGCTCTGAGCTCCCCCTACCCCGGGATCCCCGTACCCGCCCCCCAAGCTACCCTGGGCCTCTGACCTGGAGCTTGGAGGCCAGCAGGGGGCACTGGGGGCAGCCCCACCTGGCCGGCCTGTGCCTAGCCCAGAGCTAACCTCCAGCTGGGATCCCACCACTGCCTCCAATTCGGATGCATCTGCTTCCTGCTAGCTGAAGAGGAGAACTAAGCTGCACCCCACACTGGCTGTAGCATTTATTTTTATTTAGCATAGAGATAGTGATGTTATCTTACCCCACCATGGGTTCGTCTCTGGTGGCCACAGTTTCAAGCTCAACAGAGGGAAAGTCCCCTCCGCTCCTTGGTTCACACTTAGAGCCTCTACGTACATCGCGGTCGCTTTTTCACAGCATGACCCGTCGGCACGTCTGTCTCATGATCTTGTGACATAGAGTCGCTCTTTGGTCACTTACTTATGTCAAGCATCTCTTACGCCTAGGGCGTCATATGGCTAAGCTGGCATCTCACAGCGGTTGTGATAAATAAAGGGGGGGGGGGGTAGCTCCCTTTGATGGACACCCAGCCACCCAGTTAGCTGTAAAATCCCTCTTACTTGCTTTACTTGTAAAAGGTTAAAAAGTCCCCCAGGTAAAGAAAAAAAAGTGGGCACCTGACCAAGAGAGCCAATGGGAAGGTAGAACTTCTTAAAATTGAGAAAGAAACTTTCCCTTTGTCTGTTGTTCTCTCTGGGCTGGAGGGTCAGAGCAGCCATGCTATAAGCAGCTTAAGCCAGGTATGATTATAAATCATCAGATCATGCCCAGAACTACTTATCTCAACTCCAAATGTGTAAATAGATCAGAATGTTCAGCTAGCCGCGATTAGGGTTATTTCTTTTATTTCTTATTGACCTGTGGACTCCTCTGTGCTAACCCCAGGTGCTTTTGTTTTGCTTGTAACCTTTAAGCTGAACCCCCAAGAAAGCTATTTTGAGTGCTTGATGTTTGGAGTTGCTCTTTTAAAATCTAGCAAAAGCCTAAGTTCCAGATGTATTTTCTTTCTTTTTGTTTTTAATAAAATTTACCGTTTTTAAGAACAGGATTGGATTGTTGGTGTCCTAAGAGGTTTGTGCATGTTTGATTAGCTGGTAGCCACAGCTAATTTCCTTTGTTTCCATCTCAGCTCTTCCCCGGGGGGGGGGGGTGAAAGGACTTGAGGGTACCCCCCAGGGAGCAATTCCCAAGTGCTCCTTCCTGGGCTCAAAGGGTTGGTTTGTTTTTTTGCATTTGGGTGGTGGCAGCGTTTACCAAGCCAAGGTCAGAAAAGCTGCAACCTTGGCCAGTATTAATTTTTAAAATCCTTGCGGGCCTCACTTCTGCACTCGGAGTGACAGAGTGGGGAATCAGCCTTGACAGCTGTGGACACCGCGTTTCAGCCCTGCTTTACTTAGATACCTAATGTCCACGTATCCCTTCTAAATCCCAATCGGTCCCCTGCGTCTCCAGCCGTACAGCCTACCTCTGATAATGATCCGTAACGGAGCATGTGCGCTAATCATAACGTCACCCGGCGCAGCACTGACCCCACGGCTCCGTATCCCCCACGCCGCTCCCAGCCGCCACCGCCTCTCCGCACTGGGGGGCGTCCTCAGGAGCAACACCACCACTGTTTGTTTTTCCAAATGACCAAGGGGTCCCTATATAGCCCCACTGAGGTAGCCGCGTCTCGGTGCCATGCGAAGGGTCCCTCTATAACCAGCCCCACCCCAAGGCAGAGCTGGGCAAGAGGTTCCTATATAACTAGCGCTCATGCCCCACTCCAGAGGTGGCCTCATCTCAGCACTGGGTGAGGGGTCCCTGTATAACCTGCAATCCCCCGGCAGCCGCATCTCCGCGCCCGGCCTCACTGACCCTGCCCTGGGTTTCAGTTTTCTGATGCTAAATGGGGAGGAATTTCTCTGCCAGCCTCTGGCTGCCAGCTGGCCCCATTGAATCAATTTTCAGGTCGGTTCTGTGCCAGTACTAGGCTCTGATCCAGCCCCAGGGCGGGGCCAGGCAGGCTGGTGGGAGGATGCGGCACAGGGCCTGTCCCCTCTAGGGGGCGCCGGCTTCATCCAGCCCCAGGGCGGGGCCCAGCTGTCTCAGGGGCGTCCAGGCCCCCTCCGCCAGCCTCACTCAGCCTCACCCCTCCCCAATAGGTGAATCCAGCCACTGTGCCCCCCCCCCCGAGTGCCGGGGGGGGCGCTGGGGCAGGGAGGGGCCCATGGGGCAGAGGGACCTGCCCCTCCCCCCACACACACACATTGGCAGCCCAGGCACGCAGCAAGCCACATAAAGGAGCATTGATGGCCCCCCCGCCTTGGCACCGCCAGCCCCATTCACATTGTTCCCGTCCCTCGAGCGGCCCCGCGCAGGGAGCGAGACGCCGCCGGGGGCTGCGGGCCAAGGGCTGGACCTCGGCGTCCCCCGGGTGGGGCGACAAAGCTCACCCACCCAGCAGGGTGTCAGATGCGCCCAGATGGCCCTGAGCTTCCCTGCTCCCCGCTAGTGCCCCTCACTCCTGACCCACAGCCCCTGCTAGCCCAGCCCTGGGCTTCCCCCCGAGCTCCGCCAGTGCTCCTCACTCCTGACCCACAGCCCCGCCCCTACCCATCCCTGCCCCTGCCGGTGCCCATCACTCCCGACCTGCAGCCCCCTGCTAGCCCAGCCCTGGGCTCCCCCCCCCTACCCTGCCGGTGCCCCTCACTCCTTACCCGCAGCCTCTGCTAGCCTGGCCCTGGGTTCCCCCCGACCCACACACTCACGTATCCTGCATGGTAATATTTCATTTCCCCAGCAGGGGTCAGTGTTCATTCCAGCCCCACACCGCAGTCCCGCCCACTCCCGCTAGGGGCGCTGTTCTACTGGCTGTGCAACAGCAGCCAGTTTCCCCTGGGCTGGTGTCTTTGGGGCCGGCTCATAATTCATTTAATTAAATAGAATAAATCAGCAGCGAAGCAGCCGCAAGTGTTGACTCGAGTCCCAGGCTGTTCAGGGAGGGGCCAAGACAGCGAACTGGGGATAGAACCCAGGCGTCCTGGCTCCCAGCCCCTGCCCCACACTAACCCATTACAGCTCACTGCCCTCCCAGGCTGGGCAGCGAACCCAGGAGTCCTGGCTCCTGGCCCCCCTGTTCTAACCACTGGACTCCACTCCTTTGGAGGACAGCTAGGATACAGGAGGGGGAAGGGAGTTCTGGACCCCAAAGGGTTAATTGTGCCCTCTTGCCCCACCCCTGGGGGGTCTCCCACAGCCCCCTCTCCCCCCAGCTCCGGCCCCTTTAAATCGCTGTGGCCTGGCTCACATGCTCAGCCAAGTGCCCTATTTTTAGAGCCGGTTCTTGTCTTCAATCCGACCCCCCTCGGCTTGTTTTGCAGCTTCCCCTGCCAGCTCCTCGGAGCCCTGGCCAAGGAATCCAGGCGCCTCCTGCCTCCTCCCCGCCGCCCCACGCACAGGGCTCCGCTGATGCCCCTCACTCCCGACCCCCAGCCCTCCCACGCCGGTGCCCCTCAGACCCTGCTAGCCCAGCCCGGGGCTCCCCCCCCCACACACACACCAGGACAGGAATGCAAAGGTCTAGACTGCACAGTGGCCACTAGGACAGAGTTTGTATTTTTTTAGGTCCTACTCAAACTGTGGCTGCAGTGTCTCTCTCCACAGGGCAAGGGGGTAATAATCCAGGCGCCCCACCCAGGCTGAGCTGCGATTCAGGATGGGGGGGGCGGGGTGGGGCTGATGTTTTTAAAGTGGCTCGGGGCCCATGACTCTGTGTTCACAAAGGGAACACGATGTTCAGGCTGAGTCTGGGGTGGGGGAAGGGAGCACCGAGGGCTGGAGCTAAGCGAAAAGGGGGAGGGGAAGGGACAGGAGGGGGTTGAGGGTGTCAGAGGGAGGTTGGGGGGGCGGGCGCTGAGGGGCTGGGTCAGAAAGAGGCTCTCAGTGCTGGGATGGGGGGTGACACTTTTCTCTCCTGGTGAGGCAGCAGCCCGGTCACTCCCCACTGTCCCCACATTGGCCTCTGGCCTTGCCCCCCCCCCCCCCCCCCCCCCCCCCCCCCCCCCCCNATGGGCTGGACCCCCCAGTTCAATCCCCCCAGTGCAGTTTCCCTTCCTGCCCCCCAACAACCCCCACTGCACCACCCTTCCCACACACACCCTGGAACCCCTGCATCCATTTCTGCGTGGAAGGTTCAATCCAGCCACGGTTCAGCCAGGAAACCCCCTCTCCCCTGCCCCCCGCAACGAGCCTGGAGGTGGCCGGGGACTCGCCCTCAGCAGTGCGGGGCCCAGGACCCTGAGCCGTGCAGGCCGGTGGGGGGAGGTTCCGGTGGCCGGTTGGGGCGAAAGATCCAGCAATTCCCTGCGCTAGCTTTGGGTGCCCCAAGCGGTTCTCAGATACTGGGTCAAACTGGGCCGTCCAGAGCCGAGCAGCCAAACAGCTCGGGACCTCCTTTGCTCCAGCTAACAGACGGGCCCGTCTGTCCAGGGGGGCCCAGCCTTCCCGGGGGGGTTGGACAGGGACTGGCCTCCGGAGGCCCCAGACGCCCACTGGGGAGTGTTTCGCATGTAGGAACTGGGACGTCCTGTGGCCCCGTCAGAATAACTGCCTGGCACCGGCTCAAAACCCACCCTGTGATGATGGACGCCGGCCTGCTCAGCCCGCCTGGCTCGCCGGGAGGGGTGGCGCAGCCAGGAAAAGCCCCACTGGAGGGAGCGAGACGTGGGGCTCTGCCCAGAGCGGGACCCCAGGAGCCAGGGGGGAGGGTCGCTGAGCAGCCCCTGACAGGGGAATAGGTGCAGCCGCCCTGAGCTGAGACAGGAGGGGCAGATAAATGGAGGGTGGCCGGCTGGGTGCAGGAATGTGGGTGCGGCAGGGGGGTGGAGGGCTGGCCACGTGGGTGAGGGGTGGCCCTGGGGACAGCTGGCAAGGTGGAGGCTGTGGGGGGATGGGAGTGGGAGGGTGGAGGGGCGGAAGAAGGGGGTGAGTGGGTGGATGGATGGATGGATGGACTGACGGATGGATGGATGCAGGGGAAGGGTGGATAGATGGATGAATGGATACCGGGGAAGGGTGGATGGATGGAGGGGGGGGGGGGGTGGGTGGATGGATGGATGGATGGACTGACGGATGGATGGATGGACAGATGGATGGATAGATGCGGGGAAGGAGATGGATGGATGGGGGAGATGGGGTGGATGACTGGAGAAGAAGGATGAATGTTTGGGAGTGAAGGGGTGGACAGACAGAGATATGGACGGACAGACGGATGGATGGATGGACGGGGGAGATGGACGGATGGATGGATGATGCGGGGGAAGGGTGGATGGATGGATGAATGGATGCGGGGGAAGGGTGGATGGATGGATGGAGAAAAAGGATGGATGGATGGGGGAGATGAATGAATGGGGGGAAGGGATGGACGGATAGATGGGTGGTAGGGTAGACGGATGGATGGATGTGGGGGAAGGATGGACGATGGATGGATGTGGGGGAAGGATGGATGGATGGGGGAGGGGATGGACAGACAGATGGGTGGGGGATGGATGGATGGATGGATGGATGGATGGATGATGTGGGGGAAGGGTGGATGGATGGATCAATGGATGCAGGGGAAGGGTGGATAGATGGATGAATGGATACCGGGGAAGGGGGGAGGAATGGATGGAGAAGAAGGATGGATGGATGGATGGATGGGGGAGATGAATGAATGGGTGGAGGGGATGGACGGACAGATGGGTGGTAGGGTAGACGGATGGATGGATGGATGTGGGGGAAGGGTGGACGATGGATGGATGTGGGTGGATGGATGGATGTGGGGGAAGGGTGGATGGATGGATGGGGGAGGGGATGAACGGACAGATGGGTGGGAGAGATAGATGGGGGAGATGGACGGATGGATGGATGGGGGAGGAGATGGATGAACAAATGGGTGGGGGGTGGACGGATGGATGGATGCAGGGGAAGGGTGGACGGATAGATGGATTGGGGAGATGGATGGATGGGACGGACAGACGGATGGGGGGTGGACAGGGGGAGGGGATGGACGGACAGATGGGTGGGGGCAAAGGGCACATCTGGCTGGCTGCCAGGAGGGGCTGCCCATGGTGGGTCCCTCAGGCAGTGTCCCACACACCGGTCCCGCAGGGACCCTGGTCCAGGACTGAGTGGGTGATGGGAGCCAGCCGCACCCATGGCAGCCCTGCTGCACACCCCAGGGGCCAGTCCCCTCCCCTCACATGCCCCCCAGCCTGGTTCCCCTTCCTCCCGATCTGACCCATGGGCCCATCCGCTCCAGCAGAGCAGTTAGTGCGGGAAGCCAGGACACCTGGGTTCTATCCACTGGGGTTTTTTGCAGGGGGTGGGGCTGGGAGCTACAGCCTGTTTTGTAATGGTTGGGGGCACACAGAGCTGGCCCGTGGCTGAGGATCCGGGAGGAGCCGGCTGTGCTGGCTGGTGCAGGGCAGGGCGGGGCTAGACCCAGACCAGTCCGACCGGATGGACGGGGCCCAGGAATAAGGCATTGGGGGGCGGGGGACAGCGCCTGCTGTGAGGTCCTTCCCCAGCAGGGGGCCCAGCCCGAATCCAGCCAGCGTGGGGTGGGACTCCCTAGGATGGGTCCCCATCACCTCACTCTGCCCCCTCCCCTCCGCCCATGTCCTCCCCCATACTGCCCCCTCTGCGTCCTCCCACTCTGCCCCCGTCCTGCCCCCTCCGCATACTCCATCCTGTCCCCCCACTCTGCCCCTCGCCCACTCTCTGCCCTCTCCCTGTCTCCACCCCCCACTCTGACCCCTCCCCACTCCCCCTCCTCGTCCCCTCCCCCCATGCCAGCGCTGTAGCAGGGAAGTCCCCTCCGCCGCCCCGGCCCTGGGATTGGTAGCCCGGAGCTGGGGGGAGGGGTATGGGAGGGGGAGGGGCCTGTAGCGGGGGGGGGAGGGGGTGTTGTTTGTATCCAGAGTCAGTCAAAGGCAAGTGAAGGTGGAGGGACGGACAGAGGGAGGCGCAGGCAGAGCCGGACACACGGACAGAGCAGGTACGGGGGGGTGAAGGGCTGGAAGGGTCTGATCGGGGGGGAGTCAGATAGGGCTGGAGGGGAGCCTCGGAGGGGGGGGCTGATGTTCGGGCGGGGGCCAGTCTGGGGGGGGTGTGTGGCCATGGCTGAGATGGGGGCGATCGGGGCGGTGGGAGGGGTGAGAATGGGGGCGGGGGTTGGTAGGACTTGGCGGGGGGGTTGGGCGAGGGGGGAGGTGTGGGGGGGGCGAGGCGGGGGATCACTAAGGAGGGGGGCGGGGACGCAGCTCCGTGTGTCCGTCTCCCCGGCCCGATTCCCGTCTCTTCCCGTCGCTTCCTCCGAGCAGCGACACGCGAAATGTCAAGCGGAAAAACCCACCATGGCGAAGGGGCCGGACGCCTGGGTTCTCTCCCTCGCTCTGGAGGAGGGGCTGGTGGGTTAGAGCAGTGGGGGCTGGGAGGAGCCAGGGCTCCTGGGTTCTCTCCCCAGCTCTGGGCAGGACGGGCGAGGTTTCTGTGGGGGTCCTGAGGGAGGGGGTTCCTGGGGGCCCATCCCAGCGTCCCTAGGGCAGGGCTGTTTCCTCGGGGGTCCTGACAAGGCTGAGACACTAGTCTCAGGCCCTGGCTGGCCCCTCTTGAGCCCAGCCCTGTGCCCCTCTCCCGTGGGGCTGGGAAGAGAATCATTGGTCACTGCCTGCCAGACCCTCCCCCCATGGGGCCGCCTGGCCTCCTCTGAGAACAGGGGCTGGGAGCCAGGACTCCTGGGTTCTATCCCTGGCTCCGGGAGGGGAGTGGGGTGTAGTGGGTAGAGCTCCCACCCCCACCCATCCATCTGTCTGTCCAGCCAGCAGACCAGCTCCCAGCCATCAGAGCCAGCCATCCTTCCCCTCAACTGTCCATCCGTCTGTCCACCTCTGACGCTCCCCCTGCAGAGATCTGTACACAAGGGACGCTGGGTCCGGCTCCCCCCAGCCAGCTGCTGGTCTCGTCCCCTCCCCCTGAAGCTGACCCCAGAGCCAGCCCAACCCAGCTACCCCAAGCCCCCCAGGAGCGTGGAGGGAGACCGGCCCCATGGCCAGGAGAGCTAGGCTCAGGGGATTATGGGATGGGGCCCTCCCAGCCCATGGGGCAGCCAATAGACAGATTGTGCTGGTCTGCCTGTTTCCCGCACTCCCCACCCAGGGCCCCAAATGTCCTGGGACTGGAAACACCCCACACCCTGTGGGTCCCACGGAGGGCGTTAACTCTTGTTGTACCAGCACCGAGGGGGCCGGGGTCCAGGGAATGGACCAGGCACTGAGGGGCTAAGGGGACATTGGCTGCTGGCATCTGGGCAGGGACCCAGCCTGGACAGTCACTGACCCACCCCTACCTCAATGCCCCTTCCTGGCCCCCCGCCCTCCTGCCTAACCCCCTAGTTCCCCCCCACCCTCCTCCCCATGACATCCTGCCTGGCACCCACCCTGTCTCCCCATGACTCTTCCAACTCCCCCACACCTATGACCCCGCCACCTGTCCCTGTTGGCCCATAACTCCCCTCCCAACTCCCCCACACCCTGCCTGGCTGCCAGCCCTGCCCCCCACCTGGCAACCACCCTCATAACATCCCCAGCCCCCATAACCTCCCCCTGCCCCCAACCTTGTGTCCCAGATCCCTAGGATCGGTGCTCTGCCCCCAGCTTTAGAGCAGCCCCTTGCAGGACCCCCAGGGGGTCCCATTCTCCCTTCAGGGGAGCCACACGGGCTCCCCGACCTGCTGAGGCTCCAACCCTCCTGCCGCACCCAGTGAGCAGAGCCCGACTCCTGGGAGAGCCCTGGACGCGGGATTGGGTTGGTTAGTCACCGGGACGCGGCCCAGGAAGCCCTAAGGGCAGCAGGGAGACGCGGCGTCGGGTCGGCCCGGGGCAGAGGCACCCCATGTTACCGCTGCGTCTGAGTGTCTGTCTAACCCCCTCGTCCCTTCCCGGATGGGCAGCCCCCACTCACCCCCAGCTCCCACCTTCCCAGCCCTTCCTGCTTCAGCTGGGGGGGGTCTTTGCTCAGCTCCCCTGCTGAGCTGGGGGAGGGGGAATCTAGGCATCACTGGAGCTGGCATCAGGTCGCTGGGCGCCTTGTTCACCTGGGTCGGTTCCAGCTGGTTCCTTAACGACTCCTCGTTCCCTGAGGCAGGGAGGTGTCACCCATGCGGGTGCCTTTTAGCCTCTCCTGAAAGCGCGCACAGCCCTTCCCCCCACGCTGGGCAACAGGGTGACCAGACTCCCGATAAAATCGGGACTGTCCCGATATTTAACTTTCTGTCCCGTGTCCCGACTGATGTACGACCGGGATGCCATTTGTCCCGATGTTGTAGGGCTGCCAGGCCTCCGGTTGGCACAGGGCTGGCAGGCTCCCTACCTGGCTCCGCACAGCTCCTTGGAAGTGGTGACATCTCCCTCCGTGCACTGCCCCTACCACGAGCGCTGGCTCCACAGCTCTCATTGGCCAGGAACTGTGGCCAATGGGAGCTGCGGGGACGGCACCTGGGGGCGAGGCAGCATGCAGAGCTGCCTCCCCGCGCCTCCATCTAGGACCCAGAAGGAGATATTGCCACTTCTGGGGAGCCACCTGAGGTAAGCGCTGCCCAGAGCTTGCACCCCAAACCCCTCCCGTACCCCTGCCCTGAGCTCCCTCCCACACCCAAACTGCCTCCCGGAGTCGTCACCCCGAGCCCCCTCCTGCACCCCAACCTCCTGCCCCAGCCCTGAGCCCAATATTTTACTCTTGCGATCCGGTCACCCTACTGGGCAACCACACCACATATGGGGAAACTGAGGCACGCACTGGGGGTCATCAAAATACCAGCATAAATCCCCCCTTCGTTGCAGCTCTTCCCCCTTGGAGAGCGAACGGCACTCGCTGGAACCAGCAGCCTGGGGGGGCGGGGGCGTTCACGCCCACACATGCCATCTAGAGAGGCTGCAGCCTGGGCCCCAGCTCCACCCACGCCGTCCCGCTGGGCGCCTCCTCGTGGCGGGTTCAAATCCCTCAGCCGCGCAGCGCCCCGGCTCAGTGCCTGTTCACATCCTCCCTTAGGTCGGGTCCAGCTGATCGTACCTTGCTTCCCCCTGACCTCCCGCCATCCCCTGGCCTGGTACCCGGCCCCGCCCCCCAGAGCACCCCACCTCTCTCCCCTCACTGGGCTGCAGGGAATAACCCCTTCCTGTCTGGGGGGCTGGATCCCCGCTCCCACCGGCACTGCGGGCTGGAGGGGCGGGGAGGCAACAGGGCAGGGCTACTTTCCCAGCAAGAGGCGCTGTGGGGCATGGGGCAGGATGGGTGGGAGAGGGTCAGGTCCCAGATTGCTCATTCAGCCAGCGCCTCCTGATGAGGAGGGGCAGAATTTGCCCCCGCAATGGAGCCTGATGCCCAAACTTCCTGGGACACCAATGGGGGGGAGGGTCTTCCTGAGCCTGATCCCCATCCCCGATCCTGGGAAAAGCCCCCTGAGGCCCTGCCCAGAGCAGGGTAGGGGGCTGGGCTAGGCAGGGGGCTCCTGGGATTTGAGGGGGGGAGGGCTCTGAGCACCTGAGGCCACAGGGATCCGCCGGGTATTTTGGGGGGGGGGTGTCTGTGTGTCGGGGGGGTGACCCGGGGCGGGGGGCGATGGGTCGGGGTAGGGAAGGGGTAGCACTGGCAGGTGTCTCTATGTCCTGCTCTGACACACACACCCCGCTCTTCCCTCTCCCCCAGGCGCAGCCATGACTGAGCTCCATGAGGTGCAGATCACGGAGGAGAAGCCCCTGCTGCTGCCCCCCTCGCAGCCCGTCCCAGGCAAGGTCAGAGGGCAAAGGGCACGCTGGGGGGGAGGGGTGCTCACTGCTGTATTGCCCCCCAACACCCCATCCAGTCCCCAGCCCCCCGCCGTCTGACCACTAGAACCCACTCCCCTCCCAGAGCTGGGGAGAGAACCCAGGAGTCCTGGCTCCTGTTGTCTGAGCTGCACTGACTCCTCCCTGGCTTGAACCCCGTCTCACAGTGTCCTGGGCGTGGGGGAGCAGGACATTAGCAGTGGACCCCCAGGTACCCCAGCCTTGCCTCCCCACCCTCCGCTGGGGAGTCAGGATTCGAACCGGGGGTGCCCAGCTCTGTGGGGAGCCCAAGGCAGGGTATGAGCCATGGAACGGGGGCAGGGGCTGTTTGGGGACCGATATCTCGGGCGTCCCCTGGGCGGTGGCTGCCCAGCCTGCGTTGTTGGAAAGCGGGGAGCCCCCTCTCTGCAACGGCATCAGCTGTTTCCACCTGGGACCCGCGCCAGCCGGGGGCAGCCCCCCACACGCCTCACAGCCCCCATCTCTCTCTCTTTGGCAGAAGCACTCGGTGGAGACACCCTATGGACTTGTGGCCTTTACCGTACATGGCACCCCGAAGCCCAAGCGCCCGGCCATCCTGACCTACCATGATGTGGGGCTCAACCGTAAGTGAGGCTGGGGGGGGAACAGGACCCCTGCAGGGAGCTCCCCCCACAGCCAGCGTCCTGACCCTGTTGCCCCAACAGCCAGCACCCCCTGCTGGGAGCTCCCATCCCACTCCCTCCAGTGCCCCCTGCTGGGAGCTCCCCCCACAGCCAGTGACCCCATCCTGACCCCATCGCGTCCCCTGCTGATCTGACACTATTCCGCCCTCCCCAGACCAGTCCTGCTTCGAGCCACTCTTCCGTTTCGAGGACATGCAGGAGATCGTCAAGAACTTCGTGGTGGTTCACGTGGATGCCCCTGGCATGGAGGAAGCTGCCCCACTGTTCCCCTTGGGGTGAGACCCCCTGCCCCCACTCCTCCCTCCCCCCGTCCCCCATCCCCACTGTTCCCCTTGGGGTAAGACCCCCTGCCCCACCCCTTCCTCCCCCTGCCCCCCATCCCCGCTGTTCCCCTTGGGGTGAGACCCCCCTGCCCCCCATCCCTTCCTCTCCCCACCCCCGCTGTTCCCCTTGAGGTGAGACCTCTGCTCCCCCCCTGCTCTCCCCACTCCCAGTGTTCCTTTTGGGAAGAGACACCCCCCCCAAAATCCTCACTTCGTTGCAGCTCTTCCCCCTTGGAGAGCGAAGGGCACTCGCCGGAACCAGCAGCTCCCCTCCCCCCCCGCTGTTCCCCATGGGGTGAGCCCCTCATCCCTCCCCTGGTGCAGCCTGTCCCTCCCCTCCCCCTGGCTGATGTGCTCTCTTCCTGCAGGTACCAGTACCCGTCGCTGGACCAGCTGGCCGACATGATCCCCTGCATCTTGCAGTACCTGAAGTGAGTGGGGGGCAGGAACAGACAAACACAGCATGCACCCCTCCCCCGCCTCCCCTTCCTGCCACTGTGGGGCTGGCTCGGGGGGGAATTGGCTCCCAGAGCTCAGGTGCAGGGGGAGACCCTGTCTCGGGGTGGAGGGGTGTCTGTGCGGTGCCTGGCCGGACCCTGATCTCTGGTCTATTCAGTTAATCGAAATGGAACAAAGAGCCAAAGGTGCGAACAGCCCCTGGGACTGCCCGGCCTCACACCGTGTGAACCAGGCTCCGTCGGTTCGGGTCGGCTGGGGCCCAGCCGGAGGCACCCCGCGTTCTGGCTGCGTCTGGGTGTCTGCCCGTTCCCAGCCCCCACCTCCCCAGTCCTTCCGTCTCCAGCCAGCATCTTTGCTGAGAGGCAGGGGCCCCATCTCCTCTGGGGTGGCCATGTCTTAGGGACTGGGTTTGCCGTTGTCTTCGCGACTTTTCCGTTGATACGGGGTCAGCCTGTCCCGTTCAGTCTGCTCAGACAGCAGGCAACGCCCCCACCTGTGTCTCTGAGGCCACATCTACACTACAGCCAGTGTCGGCAAAGCGTGTGTCACTCCGGGGCGTGACTATTCCAGCGTGAGCGTCCGTGTGCACAGCGCTTCTGCCGCCCGCGGGGCTGGGTATTCACACCGACGGGAGAGAGCGTCCTCGCGTCTAGACATGGCCTTCGCCTGCCCTGAGAGCAAACGCGACTCCTCTTCACCCCACTGGGTAGCCAGGTGTCACGGACTCACAGGCCTGGTGCTCCCGGCTCTCTACGGCCCCTGGGAGAAACCCCCCTTCGGCATGACAGCCCCCGCGGGGGAAGGTCGCTCTCTCTCGCTGGGGATAGGCTTTCTGGCCCTGCTGCCTCCCGAGACTGCACCTCTGTGCCTCCAGCATGCCTGGCTCTGCCATGGGCCCCTCAGGGAGTCCCCTCACTCTGGCCCCCCGGGGAGCAAAGCCCCCGATCTCTAGTCTGCAGTGACTCAGCCAGCATAAAACAGGAGGTTTATTGAGCGTCTGAACCCAGCATAGGAGGTTCTCCGGCCCTCGGACCTAGCAACCCTCAGCACAGCACATCTAGGTCTCTCCAGCATCCAGGTGGGCTCTGCCCACTCCAGCCGCCCCCTCCTTCCAGCTAATCACCCGATAGCATCTCCTGCACAGCTCCTCCCCTGTCCTTTGTCTTCGGTCCCAGGTAAACAGGTCACTGGGGCCCTCTCTGTTCCGGCTTTTGTTCCCCCTGCTTGGAACTGGCTGGTCAGGTCACCGGGCCCTTCTCTCCTCAGCCCTTTGTCCTCCCACTGGCCAGAACCGGCCGCCTTCCAAGCTGGGCTGGGCCTTTCGGTCGCTAGGGTCCCCCATCTCCAGGCCAATGTCAGTGTCCCGGCTGCTAGGCAAGGTCACACCTGATCCTCTGTAACAACAAACCCCCTCCCCCTACCTTGTTACACACGCAGCACACAGGGAAACTGAGGCACACACACCACTCCTGCAAAACACCAAGAAAATCCCCTGCTTTGTCACACCATGCAATGTGTCGGGGAAACTGAGGCACGCACAGGCCTCATAAAATACTACAGAAAATTCCCACTTTGTTGCAGACTCATTTGCAGCCTCACTGCTGGCAAAACCCAGGCCCAGCCCATAGCCTGATCGGCCGAGCCGAGACCTGGCAAACTCAGAGCAGCATCAGGCTGTTCAGGGCATTGCGTTCAGCGGCCTGTCTGGTCCCAGGCTCTCAGCCGTGCTGTAGGAGAGCCAGCCTGGGGCCAGAGCGAGAGGAAAGAGATGGAAGCTGGCCCCACGTTCCCCAGTTCAGCCGCATCCAACCTCCCGGCTTTGGGGCGTTGGTTTCCGGCCCCGCGCTGGCCTCGTGCACCAGGCCTGATCTAAACGCTGTCCCTGGGTGACATCACACAGCCAAGGCCTGCGTCCATCTGTCGCCTGTTCCAGGTCACCATGACATCCACCAACCGACGCTCCCTGTTACCGCGGGGGGGTGAATTCATAGGGCCGGTGACCAGATAAGTCCTGAATTTCATGGTCCATGGGAGCTAGGAACAACGCGTCTCCCCCACCCCCCAAACACATGGTTTATTAACCCCCCCTCCTCCCGCAGATTCACCAGCATCATTGGCATCGGGGTGGGAGCCGGCGCCTACATCCTCGCCCGCTACAGTGTGAGTGACGCAGGCCCAGGGGAGCTGCGGGTCGAGAGTGAGGAGCACCAGCAGAGCTGGGGGGGGAAGGGCTATCAGGACTGGGGGGAGCACAGGGCTGGGCTAGCAGGGGGCTGCGGGTCGGGAGTGAGGGGCATCAGCAGAGCTGGGGCAAGGGGGGAAGGGCTGGGCTATCAGGGCTGGGATAGCAGGGGGCTGCGGGTCGGGAGTGGGGCACCAGCAGAGCTGGGAGGGGGGGAAGGGCTATTAGGGCTGGGGGGAGCACAGGGCTGGGCTAGCAGGGGGCTGCGGTTTGGGAGTGAGGGGCATCAGCAGAGCTGGGGGGGGGGGACGGCTGGGCTATCAGGGGCTGCAGGTCAGGAGTGAGGGGCACCGGCAGGACTGGGGGGACCACAGGGCTGGCAAGGGCTGGGCTAGCAGGGAGCAGTGGGGGCTGGGAATGGGTGCTGGTTTCACCCTTATTTCTCTTTTTTTTTTTTTTTTTTTCTCCCCCTTCCCCTCCAGCTCTCTCACCCTGACTCTGTGGAGGGCTTGGTTCTGGTCAACATCGACCCCAATGCCAAGGGCTGGATGGACTGGGCGGCTCACAAGGTAGGGGGTTTGGGGGTCCCTTCCCCTGGCTCACCTATATGGGGCTGGTTGTGCTGGGGGAGGGGAGGGGCGTACAGGCCTGGGGGAGCAAACAGAAACCATGGAATGCTGGAGAGATCAGAGGGAACTTTCTTCTGGCCTAGGGTCAGCTCCTGGCATTCCCCCTCCCCCGTCACGTCTCTCTCACCCCCCTCAGTGCTGCCCCCCCATCCCCTCCCCCCATCCCCAGTGCCCCCTCTCACCTTCTGCTTTCCTCCCCCAGCTGAGCGGCCTGACCTCGTCCATCCCCGAGATGATCCTGGCCCATCTCTTCAGCCAGGTGAGGGGGGGGAAATCTGTGTGTCGCCCCCGGGGGCTGCAGATGGGCCCCACTCCTGGCGCTCCCAAGGGCTAGACCCAGGGTCTTCCCGGGGCAGAGGGAGGTAGCCTGGGGAGGGGGGCAGTGAAGAGGTTAGACCGGCAGGGCTCTGGGGGGAGCAGGACCTGTGGAGAGGGAAGGGTGGGGGCGTATCTAGTCAGTAATACCCTGCCCCCCCAGGAGGAGCTGTCTGGCTGCATGGAGCTGGGGGGGGGCAGGGCTGTGGGGGTACAGGGGGGAGAACAGGACCGGAAGGGGGCTGTAACTGGAGAGTAACACCCTGCCCCCCCAGGAGGAGCTGTCTGGCTGCACGGAGCTGGTCCAGCAGTACAGGGAGGCGCTGGTCGGAGCCCCGAACCTCAGCAACATTCAGCTCTACTGGAGCAGCTATAACACGTGTGTTGGGGTCTCATCTGTGAGGCTGGGCTGGAGGCGGGGTGGGTATGGGGGGCTTGGCCGTGGGGTGGGGCTGCAGGTAGCTGGAGTTGGGGGGCACTCAGCTGTGGGTCTGGAGGACGCTGGGTGGGGCCAGGGAGGCTGGAGGATGCTGGGTGGGGGCAGGGAGGCTCTATCATGGCTGCCATGACTGAGGCTGGAGTTACCGTAAAGGCTCATGGGATAGAGGTGACCTGGGGGCCCCGGGCGGGGAAGTTTGCTGCCGATTCCGCCCCCCCTGTGCTGAGACCAGCGGGGGCTGGGGGGGTTCAGGGCTGTGTTGGGGGATGCAGGGCAGTTCTCAGCCCCCCATTTCCTCCCGCCCCCCCAGCCGCCGGGACCTGAACTTCGAACGCGGAGGAGACGTCACCCTGAAGTAAGTGAGCCTGGCACCCCCGGGTACCGCCCCTCTAGGACACCCCACCGCCCCTCTAGGACACCCCTGCTCATGGCCACCCATAAATGCCCTAACACCTCTCAGCCCCCCACAAGCACACAGGGACCCCCTTCTCCCCCCCATGTACCCCACAAACACCCCACAGCAGCCCCATACCCCTGCCCACCCAAGTATCCTTCAGCCCCCCTCCCCGGTTAGGGGCGGGGCCTGTCCCCAGAACCCCCCAGGGATGGTGGGGACACCCAGCAGACCCCTAACCCCCTCCACTCCTGTGCTCTGCTCTGCCCAGCTTCCCCACCCCCGACCGCCAGAGCAGCTGCTTGGGGGGAGGGGCACTCTGACCATCCCTTTTCCATCTGTCTGACCCCACAGGTGCCCCGTGATGCTGGTGGTGGGAGACCAGGCCCCCCACGAAGATGCCGTGGTGAGTAACAGAACAAACCACATAATGCACAACTACACAAC
This sequence comes from Platysternon megacephalum, assembly GCA_003942145.1. Classification (NCBI taxonomy): domain Eukaryota; kingdom Metazoa; phylum Chordata; order Testudines; family Platysternidae; genus Platysternon; species Platysternon megacephalum. Next base: position 283,985 of record QXTE01000502.1, read on the forward strand.
ATAGCGCACAGCCCTGCAGCTACACAACCCTCTGCAGTTACACAACATAGCGCAGAGCCCTGCAGCGCACCCTGCTACACACACACCTGCAGCTACGCCACCCCCCACAGTTGTACAACATAGGCAGCACATAGACCCTCAGCTACACAACATAGACAGCGCACAGCCCCACAGCGCACCCTGCTACACAACCCCCCGCAGCTACACAACATAGACAGCGCACAGCCCCACAGCGCACCCTGCTACACAACCCCCCGCAGCTACACAACATAGACAGCGCACAGCCCCACAGCGCACCCTGCTACACAACCCCAGCACACCACACAATGGGACACACACCCAGAGCCAGGCTCATTCCCGCCAGCAGGGGGCGACGGGGATAGGGCCAGACAGACTGTGCAGGATTCATTCCCTCCTGCTGGGGACGGACGGACACACACACACTCTGAGCTGGGCTCATCGGGGGCAGCAGGGACACGGACGTGCACGTGCATTCCCTCCAGCAGGGACGGACGGACACACTTCCTCTCTCTGTTTAGAACAGGCAGACGCTCCGCGGTTCTGGTCCCCGGCTGGTTTGGGTCTGATCCCTGCTAAAGGGGGGACGTCACCCGCCCCCTGGGCTGCCCTGGCGGAAACCAGCCGGATTTCCTGCTCTGGGCACTGGCTAGCGCCGTGAAACTGACCAGGATTGTGTCGGTTTCCCTCAGGGGCTCACAGGGTCTGTGCTGGCTCCGTAGGGCCCCTGAGAGGAGCCCCCGTGGGTGCGTCAGTCCCCTGCAAGGGTCGCACTTGGTCTCCGGGGTCAGGGCCTCTGGCCCCGCCGCCTCCCAGGACCCACAGCCCGCCTGGCTGTGCCGTGGGCCCCTCGGGGAGTCCACCCCGGTCCCTGGCCTGCGGTGACTCTCAGCCAGTGTAAACGTCTGAACCCAGCCCAGGATGTTCTCAGGGCCCTCAGGCCAGCTGGGTCTGTCCCCGTCCCCATGGGCTCCGGCTGCTCCTTGTCCCCTGTCCAGCCGAGCCCCCTATATCCCCCAACAGCCCCTCCTCCGCCTTTTGTCTTCGGTCCCGGGCAAACAGCTCACAAAACCGAATGGCTCCAGGTTCAGATGGGCCCGTGGGGCAGCTGTTGCTAGGTTACAAAGGGTCCTGGCCCTGGGCTGGAGTCCAGGCTGCTAGGCAGGTCATACCCGGGCCTCTGCAACAGTAAACACCCTCTCCCACCCCCTGCTTAGACATGCGGCACACAGGGGAAACTGAGGCCCGCACAGGTGTCACAGGTGTGTCACTGGCCAGGCTGGGGGCTCCAGGCCTTACACACACACACACACACACACACACACACCAGGCAAAGCATGAGTGACGTCTGACTCCCTGGCCAGCCCTCTGGGGGCACAACGAGCTCTGGGCCTTGGGATGTCGTCGGGCTGGGGGGGATTTCAGGGTCCAGGTGTCTCTGTGCTCTGCCTCCACCCCTCACACTCTTCTTTGTCCTCCCCTCCTAAAACCAGGTGGAGTGTAATTCCAAACTGGATCCCACCCAGACCTCCTTCCTCAAGGTGAGTGACGTCCCCTGCCCCCACCCCACCCCGACTCGCAGCCCCTGCTAGCCCAGCCCTGGGCCCCTCCAATAGTTGAGTGTTGGGTTTGTTTTCCAGATGGCAGATTCCGGGGGGCAGCCCCAGCTGACACAGGTGAGAGCTGCCTTCGCAATGGGGATGGAGGGTGCAGGGCAGTGTGTGTGTGGGGGTGTATCTGGGGCTGTGGTTGGGGGGCGCAAGGCAGCATGGGGGTAGGGGTCTGGGGGGAGGCACTGGAAGGACACAATGAGGGGTGGGCTGGGGGGTACAGGCAGGATCTCTAGGGGGACAGTTGTGGGGCGCACAGTCTGGCTATGTAAGGGATGGAGCGAGGGTTGGGGGTAGTCGGGAGGGAGTGTTGTGAGGTGGGGTGCACAGCCAGGGTATATAGGGGGCGGGTGGCAATAGGGGAGGGTCTAGGGGTAGCCCAGCTGTGGGGCATGGAGTCTAATCTTCGTCTTGTCCCTATCTCTCAGCCTGGGAAGCTGACCGAGGCATTCAAGTACTTCGTCCAGGGCATGGGATACAGTGAGTAGCCACCATGGGGCAAGGGGGGGGTGTCACAATCTCCCAGCCCCCCCCCCGTGCATTGGGTCCTATGGCCCTTCTCCAGCCCCTGAGCCGCTGCCCCACAGCCAGGCCAGTCCCTGAAGCGTCTGTCTCTCTTTCTCAGTCCCCTACGTCCTGGACAGGAAACTGAGTATGGGGTCAGGTACCTTCTCTGCTGTTCCCCCCTGCACCTCCAGACCCCCACACGTGGCCGCCCCACCCCACACCCTGCACTGGCTCCCTGCCCCCCACACCCCAGTGTCCTGCACTGCCTCCCATGCACCCCACATGCCCCACATTGGCTCCCCCCCTTCGCCCCTCCATCCACTCCCTGTCCAGGCGTGGGGGGCATTGCGCACTTTGTGTGGGGAGCTCCCTGCCCCCCTGCATGGCCTGGCCATGCCCCGTCCCCACCCCTCACTCCACAGCCTGTTGTGGGGCACACCAGTACAAATGGGGGCCTATTGCTGGGATGGGGTGTAGGGGTGGATGGGGTCTGTTGCTGGTGGGTGGAGGGGTGGGTGGGACAGAACAGAAGGGTGTCGCCAGTCTGACTCCTCCCCTCTCTGTCTCCCTGCAGTGGCCTCCTCCTGCATGACGCGCCTGTCGCGCTCCCGCACCGCCTCGCTGTCCAGCGCAGCCTCAGGGGACGGGAGCCAGTCCCGCTCCCGCACCCTGTCCCAGAACAGCGAGTCGGGGAGCCCCCAGCAGCCGCCGCGGCCGGCCCCAGGGAGCGGAGCCCACACCATGGAGGTCTCCTGCTGAGCAGAGGAGGGGGAGGGGATGGAGACGCCTCCCGCCTCTGACCGGGACTTCCTGCTATCCCACAACGCACTTCGGCCCCAGGGGCCATGCGACGCTCACCCCCTAACGGTACTAAACCGGGGAGGCCCCGATCCCAGAAACAACAGCACAAGCAGCGTTAACCCTTTAAAAACAAAATAATCAACGCCCCCTGGGCCCCGCCCCTTTCCCTTTGGCTCCTCTCCCTCCTTAGCCCCACGCCTTCCCTCCCCCATCGCCTTGGCTCCTCCCCCCTCCTCAGCCTGTCTGGATCTTTGTGGGGGGGTGTTTTGCAAGTGGAGGGAAAGAGGTTCTGGGGGGGCCCTGCATGTTCCCCATACCCCCTTTGCCTGTCATAGCCCTGACTTCTGTCCATCTGTCCCAGGGCAGTCCTGTTCCTGCCCCCTTGGTGTCCATCTGTCTGTCATGAACATTCCCCTCCTGTGAGCCCTCCCCCCTCCGTCCATCTGTCTGTCCAGAGACAGCCGTGCCGTCCAGCCATCCCAAGAGTCACCCACCACCCCCCTATATACGTGTCTGTCCTGGATGCCCCTCTTCTGGGAGTCTCTCTCCCCGCCACCCACCCCATGTCTCTGTCTCTCCTGAGTGCCCCCTGCCCACATCTGTCCTGATGTGTGTGGGGAGTTGGGGGTCACACACACACGTCTCCATCCTTTCCCAGGATGCATTGCAAAGCCATTCGCCATCCCCCAGCCTGGGTTCTCGTTGGGAGGCCCGTGTGTCTGCGTTTGGCTCCCTTCCCGGTTATTCCCCACGGACGTTGGGTGTTCAGGGTGTCTCCCCCAGGGGGCGCAGGTGCAAGGGGGCGGGGCACTGTGCACTAACCTGCGTAGATATTTAGCGGTGTGTGGCGTGCGTGCAGGAGCCGTGCTGGCTGGAGCGTGGCTGAGGCAGAGAATTGCTCGGGTGTGGGGGGTGGTACGAGAAGGGGGCCTGCAGGAATGTGATACTTAACTGGCTTCCGACTGCGCCAGCTGTTCCAACAGTTGCAGGCCCCAACTGTAGCAGGTTCTGACTGTTGGGTTCCGGCTGTAAAAGGGCCTGGTTGTACCAGCCTCTGGCTGTAACAGCTTTAGCCTGGGGTAGGTTCCAACAATTGCACCAGGCTCTGACTGTTGGTCCTAGAAATGGACTCTGTACGGACTCTGACTGTAGCAGCTGTGTATGTAACCAGCTCTGGCTGTACTGGGTTTGTAATAGGCACTGTAAATCGAGGGCTCCGGGTGTAATGGACTCATGATGGTGTAGAGTTACAGCTGTAAAGGCTCTGCCTGTATTGGTCACTATGAGGCTAGGCTCTGACTGTGACAGACTGAGTGTAGCGACCGCCGCCTGTGCTGGCTGTGTAACAGGTCCTGTTTGAACTGGATTCCAACTGTAACAAGCTGTGAACGTAACTAGGTCTGACTGTAACAGCTCTGTGCGTACCAGGCTCCAACTGTGCTACCCCTGTACCAGTCTCTGGCTCTGACTGTACCGGTGACATACCAGGCTCCAACTGAAACAACACTGTGTGCTGCGCTCTGGCTCCGCCAGGCTCCAGCTGTACTGCTAATGTACCAGGCTCTTGTGTCCGACTGTACTGCTGATGTATTGGGCTCTGTCTGGCTGTAATAGCTGTATATCCACGGGGCTGGGGCTGTACCAGAGCAACTGACAGCCAATCCCAGCCTTAACAATAAAATCTGTAGAGGAAGCTGCTCTGCACCCGTCTGTGACTGGCCGTGTGTGACATAAGGGGACGGGGAGGTGGGGCCCCATGGGGCACAGCCGGATGAAGGAGCGGGCCAGGATTGGTGTTGCCCAGAGCAGGCTCAGGTGAGAATAAGAAGGGAAAAAACCCAGTAGGGGCCCAGGACCCCATAGGGGGCTGATCCTAGACATTACAGGTGAGGAAAGTCCCATCATGTGCCCCCACAGCACAGCCCCCCCCCCCCCTCGCTGAGCCGCTCACTCTGTCCCCCAACAGCACACTGGCCCCTGCTGAGCCCCTCACTTTCCCCCACAGCATGACCCCCCACTGAGCCCCTCACTCTGTCTCCTGCAGCACAGCGCCCCCTAGACCCGTACTGGGGCATTGGGGTAGCACTGGCTGGCAGGGGAGAGCGCCCCCCGCTGATCTCCCCCTGCCCTACTCCCTAGCACCACACAGGGGTATTGGCGCCAGCACTGATTGCCGGGGAAAGAGCCCCTGCCCCCATGTAGCTGGAGCCCTAGAAGGCGGGCGAGGACAGTGTCATGATGCTACACATGCCTAGCTCACCCATTCTACCCTCCAAGCATCGCTGAACCTGGTGCGAGGGGCCCGGCAGCACGTGAAACATGAGACAGCTGGGGTCAGGCCACCATGCTTTGAGTTACAGGCTCCTTGCACTACTCAGGGTGGGATGCCAAGTGGCACCAACCTTATTCCCAGGGCCCCATACTGCTCTTCCCAGGTGACCTAAAGCGGAGATTCATTTTAGTACACTGTGCCTCAGTTTCCCCACATGGCCTGACCAGGAACAGCACCCCTGGGCTGGCAGCCACGGAGGCTGGGATTTTCAGAGGCCGTTGGGCTTTAGGTGATTGACGCCATCAGCTCCTTGGTGCGTGGCTGCAGGTGGCCTTGGGACACACCGTGCTAACGCTTGGTGTCCTCTCGGTTTGTCCAGCCTTTTTCCCTCAGTGGATTGGAGTACTTTGTGCTCAGTATCACCCCCATGTGGGTGGAAAGGGAATTACAGCTCTGACAGCCCACCGGCATACACAAGAACTAGGAGTCACCCAATGAAATTAATGGGCAGCAGGTTTCAAACGAGAGAGTAATTATTCACACGCCTCATAGTCAACCTGTGGAACTCATTGCCAGGGGATGCTGTGAAGGCCTAAATATATCTGGGTTAAAAAAGAACAGGGCCTATCCTCCATGAACTTATCTATCAATGACTATTAGCCACGGTGGTCAGGGACGCAACCCCATGCTCTCAGTGTCCCTAAACCTCTGACTGCCAGGAGCTGGGACTGGGTGACAGGCGATGGATCACAATAACTGCCCTGTTCTGTTCATTCCTTCTGAAGCACCTGGCACTGGCGCCTGTCAGAAGACAGGATACTGGGCTAGAGGGACCATTGGTTTGACCCAGTGTGACCCTTCTTATGTCCTTATCCTCAGCTCTGGGAAGGGAGTGGGGTCTAGTGGTAAGAGCGAGGGGGGGGGGGGTCTTTGAGCCAGCACTCCTGGGTTATGTTCTTAACAAGTGTCATGGGAGGGCTCCATTGAAAGCCAGTGGCCCGCTGGGTGTCACCACCATTGTGCGCTGTGTGTACAGCTCCCATGTGAGCAGACTGCACAGCTCAGCCCAGCTGGCCGACCAGCCCAGTAAAGGCGGGTTCCTTGCTGCCCTTGTGGGACTTACACTGGGCACTGATTTGCAGACTTGGGCCAATACTAATGAGGCGCTGGTGGGCATTGAACAAGAAGTGGAGCCCGGAGGGGGGGGGGGCAGTGCGGGAGATGCTGGTCACAGGGGAAGGACAAAGGCCAGGTCTGGGCCGAGAGCTCACCAGCACGTTTGCTGGAGCAGATACAGACCTGTGGGCAATGAGTGAAATGACTGACTGGTCCCTGGCTCAGAGAGCTGGGGGTATCCAGCAGCCACCTGGTAAATCAGTAACAAAACCCGGCACTCTAACGGGAGAGCTGGCTGCTCTACATGGTCCTCCTCAGGCCATGCAGCGTCCAGGTCTCTGCTGGGGCCAGGCCACTGTCGCTCTGAGGGGTTACTTCTGTCCCCCCCAGAGTCCAGCCTACAATCCGTGTGTGTAGCAGCAGTCCGGAGCTTGCTGCTGCCAGCCAAGCTCTCACTGGCCGGGGACTGGGCACTGAATGGGGGGGGGTATTAGTGCCACGTGGATTTCGCTGCTGCTATGGCCTCGGGCTGGCTGCAACGTGCCAAAGGCCCAGTGCATGGGGAGAACTCCCAGCTGGCGTATTCCAGGAAGGGTGAACATGTTATCGGTGGGCTCTTATCTCAGAGGCTTTCTATAGCTGAGCTGGCGTCCGGGTCAGTGTTGCTTGGCTGGCACGACGACACTGGGCCGGTTTGTGCTCCCAAGTACGCAGCGTGAAGCTGCCACGCTGGCACCAGCAACGCCGTCTCAGTTCCGCTGGGCAGAGAGCCGGACGGGGCGACGCCGAGGAGGGCTTGCGCTCTCTGAGTCCCGGCTCTGCAAGCAACTCTGCCCTGGGCTCAGGGAAGGGCCGTGTCTCCTGGCTAGTTAGCGCCCAGCTGGCAACGGGCGCCTGCTAGGCGGGGGGGGGGGGGGGGGGGGGGGGGGGGGGGGGGGGGGGGGGGGGGGGCGGCGCTGGCACCCAGCCAGTCAGAGGCAAAGCTCCTTCGAGAGACCGTCCCCGAGTGCAGACACGCGGCTCGGGGGGGTGCAGGCTCCGCTAATAGCTGGCGCTGTCCTGTATAGTGTACAGCAGCTTCCCCCAGCCAGGCTAAGCCCAGCTTGACTCTTCCCAGTGCCCGAAACTCTGCACCGTTACTCAGATTTGGGGTGCCTCATGGGGGTGTGGGGCTGGGTTAGGGACCCCAATTTAGGGTCTCTTGACCAAGGGATCCCCGAGCTATAAAGGCCCCAGCTTTTCTCCAAGTTGAGGGACTTTACCAGGGTTTTTTGCCCAGACCCAGGGAGCAAACCACGGCGCTGAGCCTGGCCCAGGGGTCTCCATTGCTGGACATGGTGCCCGCTGCCCCTTTGGGGGAGAGCGGTGAAAGCGAGTGGCAAGGAAGTTACGCTATCCCGGTAGGCACACGCCCTAATGCTCACGTGCCTTCACCAAGCAGGGGCGAGAGCATTATCCCCCTGTTACAGGTTAGGAAACTGAGGCAGGGAGCAGGGCAGCGATTTGCCCAAAGTGAGGGTGGGGGAGGGTCTCCCAGGGACATAGCAGGGCGCTGTTTGTTTCTATAGCCATGTAACTTAGCCCATGTGCCTCCCACGCAGTCTAGACACGCAGCAACCAGGAGGCCTGACTCCCAGCCCCCCAGCTCTAACCACCAGCCCTACTCCCTGCCTAGAGCAGAACCCAGGAGTCCTGGCTCCCAAACTGCCCCTGCTCTAACCCACTAGCCCCCTCCCCGAGCCAGGGAGAGAACCCAGGAATCCTGATGCCCAACGATCACTCAGAGACAAGGTTCGTGACATAGACCTGCTTCATTCAGTGTCTCCAACAGCCTCTGTATCACGTGACACGAGCCTCTGGCAGGTACCGTTCCCCACGGACCCCACTCAGATGGAGCTGGCTGCCCACCCCCTTAGGACCAAAAAGGCTGGAGCTCCACAGCACCTGCAGGGAGAGAGGTGCGCCCTTCAACCTGGCTCCAAGGTGGTTAGAGCAGGGGGCTGGGAGGGGTGTGGGGTCTAGTGGGTTAGAGCAGGGGGGTTGGGAGCCAGGACACCTCGGTTCTATCCCTGGCTCTGGGAAAGGAGTGGGGTCTAGTGCAGGGGTGGGCAAACTTTTTCGCCCAATGGCCACATCTGGCTATGGAAATTGTACAGCAGGCCATGAATGCTCACGAAATTGGGGGTTGGGGTGCAGGAGGGGGTGTGGGTCCTGGGGAGGGGCCAGCAATGAGGAGTTCAGGGTGTGGGAGGGGGCTCCAGGCTGGGGCAGGGGGTTGGGGTGTGGGGGGGGTAAGGGCTCTGGCTGGGGGTGCGGGCTCTGGGCTGGGTATGAGGGGTTGGGGGTGCAGGAGGGTGCTGGGACCGAGGGGTTGGGGCATGGGAGGGGATCAGGGGTGCAGGCTCCGGGTAGCGCTTACCTCAAGCAGCTCCTGGAAGCAGTGGCATGTCCCCCCTACAGCTCCTACATGGAGGCGTGGCAGGCGGCTCTGTGCGCTGTGCCGTCCCTGCAGCTCCCATTGGCCTGTTCCCAGCCAATGGGAGCTGTGGGGGTGGCGCTTGGGGCAGGGGCGGCATGCAGAGGCCCCTGGCTGCCCCTACGTGTAGGAGCCGGAGGGGAGACATCAGCTGCTTCAGGGAGCCGCGTGGAGCCACAGCACACGCAGAGCGGGGAAAACCCCCGACCCCGCTCCCTGGCTGGAGCGCGAGGGACGGATTAAAACACCTGAAGGGCCGGATGCAGCCCCCGGGCTGTAGTTTGCCCACCCCTGGTCTAGTGGGTCAGAGCAGGGGGGACTGGGAGCCTGGACTCCTGGGTTCTATCCCTGGATCTAGGAGGGACATGAGGTCTAATGGGTTGGGGAGGCGCTGGGAGCCAGGAGTCCGGGGCTCTGTCCTGGCTCCTATCCCGTGTGGAGTCTCTGGTGGGACACAGCGGGGGACTTGGGCAGGACACTGTCCCCATGCTTGGCGAGGGGGGACTGGTGGGCATGGGCAGTGTGGCACTGTCCGTGGCTTGGCTCGGCGTGGATGGCCTGGTGTGCGATCAGCGCGTGGCTCTGGGCAAAGCGCTCCCCGCATCGGGCGCACTCGTAGGGGGTCTCGCTGTGCACCCGCAGGTGCTGCGCCAGCTCGGCGCTCTCCCCAAATCTGCGGCCACAGCGGGCACATTCATGGGGCCGCTCAGCATGGATGCGCCGGTGCCGGGCCAGCGTGGAGCTGCGACCAAAGTGCTTGCCGCAGCCGGTGCAGGCGAAGGGCTTGCCGGCCCCATGCCGGGTGCTGCGGTGGGCGGCCAGGGCTGCGGCCTCGCTGAAGGCCTTGCCGCAGTCAGTGCAGACGTGGGGGCGCCGGGCATGGAGCCGCCGGTGCTGGAGGAGGTTGGCACGGAGGCTGAAGCCCCTGCCGCAGTCCATGCAGCAGTAGGGGCGCTCGCCGGAGTGCACGGCCCGGTGCCGGAGCAGCACCGCGCTCTCCGCAAAGCGCCGGCCACAGTCCCCACAGGCAAAGGGGCGCTCGCCCGTGTGGGTGCGCCGGTGCCGGGCCAGCACTGAGCTCTGCCTGAAGCGCTTGCCGCACTCTGGGCAGGGAAAGGGGCGCTCCCCGGTGTGCACCCGCCGGTGAACCAGCAGGTGTGAGCGCTGGGCAAAGCCCTTCCCACAGTCCGGGCAGCCGTGGCGCTTCCCCAGGGGAGTCACCAGGGAGCCTGGGCTCCACCCCTTCAGTCTTTGGGACTCCTCCCCCTCTGCAGGGATTCCCTGCTGGGTAACAGCCTCGGAGCTCCGCCCCTCCCACCCTTGGGACTCCTCCCCCTCTGCAGGGATTCCCTGCTGACTCACAGCCTCTGAGCTCCGCCTCTTCAACCCTTGAGACTCCTCCCCCTCTGCAGGGATTCCCTGCTGCGTCACAGCCTCGGAGCTCCGCCCCTCCCACCCTTGGGACTCCTCCCCCTCTGCAGGGATTCCCTGCTGAGTCACAGCCTCTGAGCTCCGCCTCTTCAACCCTTGGGACTCCTCCCCCTCTGCAGGGATTCCCTGCTGCCTGAGGGTCTCTGCACTGGGCTCTCCCCCTGGGGTGGGGTCCCCCCGCAGCATGCTATGGGTGGCCAGGTGGCGGCCCAGGTTGGACCTGCGGCTAAAGCGGCGGCCGCACTGGGTGCACTGGTAGGGGCGCTCCCCGGTGTGCGTGCGCTGGTGGAGCAGGAGGCCGGGCCCGCGGCTGAACCGGCGCCCACACTGGCCGCACTGGTAGGGGCGCTCCCCGGTGTGGGTGCGCCGGTGCAGCGCCAGGTCGGGGCCACGGATGAAGCGCCGGCCGCAGTCGGGGCAGGGGAAGGGGCGCTCGCCCGTGTGGATGCGTTGGTGCAGTGCCAGGTCCGGGGCCCGCAGGAAGCGCTTGCCGCAGTCGGGGCAGGGGAAGGGGCGCTCGCCCGTGTGGATGCGCTGGTGCTGCACCAGGGAGGAGCCAGCGCTGAAGCGCTTGCCGCAGTCGGGGCAGGCAAAGGGGCGCTGCCCGGCGTGGGCCCGCTGGAACCGCAGGAACTCGGGGCTGCGGCTGTAGCTGCGCTCCGCTGGCAGGGTGGGGAGCCCCGCGGTGCCATGGAGGCGCCGGTGCTTGGCCAGGTGGGCGCTCTGGCTGAAGCACCGGCCGCAGTCAGCACAGGTGAAGGGGCGCTCGCCTGTGTGCACCCGCTGGTGGCGCAGCAGGTTGGAGCTGCGGCTGAACCGCCGCCCACAGCCGGAACAGCCAAACGGCTTCGCCACCGCGCCTCTGCAGGGCGCCCCCCGGTGGGCCAGCAGGGCCACGTCATCCCCAAAGCTCTCTCCGCACTCGGCACAGATTGTCGGTCCCACCTCGAAGCGGCCGGTGCCCCGCTGCCCCTCAGTCTGCTGCTGGCTCCAGCAAGCGTCCCCCTGCGGCTCCACTGTCCCAGCCCCCTCCTGGCTCTCCGTCCCGATCCCATCCAGGCGGGGAGCCCCCTCCTCGCTCTCACTCATGGCTCCGTCGCCTGCTGGGACACAGAGTAAATCCAGAGATTAATCCGTCCCTGTGCCGGAGAGAACGGGAACCCCAGGGGGTAGAAAGGGGCAGCGTCAGAGCAGCCTAAGGGATTGGGACGCTCGCTCTGGGAGTGGCAGTCACCAGTAACTCTCGGAATGCTGGCACTGAGAGAGATGCAAAGGGCTGCAGGTCCTGATTCACTGCGGCTCATGGGATTTAGACACCCAGGTCCAGACTGACAGCTGTTTGGACACCTAAAAAGCCAACAGGGGCCTAGTGGGTGCTTTTATCTGCTTCTCAGGTGCCCAGATCTCTTTAGAATCTGACCCTCAGTTCTTGTTATTATACCAACCAGGAGACGGGCACATCCCAGCCCCTTTGGCAGCTCTGCGAATCCTCCTCAAGTCTGCAATACCAACACCTTGGACGCAGCCGAGCAGATCTCAGAGAACAGCAGCCAATGGGGAAACCCTCATGCAAGGAGGGATGCTTCCAGTGGGGGCCCGTGGGGATCTGTTCCTGGCACAATGCTGCTCAGGACCTTTACCAGGGATTCTGGAAGGAAATCTCAACTCCCAGCTGGTAAAGCAAGCGGCTGGCACCCAAACCACCCGGGAGGAAGAAGGGCTCCTGATGCTAAGGGGCAGCATTGGCACAAAAACAAATGGGGATAAACGGCCAGGAGTAAATGCAGGCTGGAAGGAGAAGAAGGTTTCTAACCACCAGAGGAGGGGAAGGGGGGGCTGGAGCAGCAGGACAAACATCTTACCTAGTTTCCCGATGCAGCTTGAGAACTATCTGACCAGGACGGTTCGCTGGGGCTACAGAGCACTGAGCTGGGTAGCCGAGCACAGCCACGGGGAGGAGATTTCTGGCAGCTCTTTGCTCTAGCAGGAAAGGGCTGAAGGAGGTGCCAAGGCTGGAAGGCGGAGAGATGAATTCAGGGTGGGAACAAGGACAGCTACCCCACAAAGCAGTCTGGCTGGCTTAGAGTTTTACACCACTGCCAGCACCACAGCAGCCGAGTATCTTCCATACACCTGAATGGCTCCCCCAAGAGCCAGTCCCGTCCCTCTCTGGAGGTGACAGAAAGCTCCGCTGGGGTGATCCAGCCAGTGATGCAGCGGTGCCAGGGCCTGTGAATTCGGAGTGAGGCGCAGTTCTGCTCCAGCCCACCTCCAGGTGGACACAAGCCCGAGGTGCACGTTTTTACCACATCACTGTCTCGGAATCTCCTTCCACTGGGAACGAGGGGCAACGGGACAATCTCTCTCGAGCATCCGGGGGCCCAGCAGGGCCGATCTCCAGCCTCCTCTGGCTCTGACACTGCCCCCTGCCCTCCAGAGCCCACAAAGCTCCTGCTAAAGGAGAGGAATGGGCTTCTCACCCACAGAAGCTGTGAACTTGGGCTCCTGCATGTCTTCCCACACTGGATCTCCGTACGGGGTCCACTCTGCCTGGCAGATGCCCCTGGCCACCTCCCTGCACGTCCAGGCTCTGAAACAACAAGATTCCCACACTCAGTCCTGGCTGTTCTCCCCCAGTCTGCTCTGGTTCGGTCACCACTCCCTCCAGCCCCCCACATCTCCTCCATCCCTGCTCCCCCACAGAGAGACGGGCACTTCTGCAGGTTCCCCACACACAGCATATTCACTGCCCCGCCCATGGGGACAGACCCCCACAACCCTGGAAAGCCCACCCCCAAGCCAGCTACACACATGGGTTCACCTGGGGGATGCACAAGCTGCTGCTCGGGACCTGGCAGGCCCAGTGAGAGCAGGGGCCCATCTAGCCTGGTATCGGGGCTGTGACGCTGGACAGCGCCTGCTGCTTCAAAGGAAAGAACAAGAGCAGAGGCCAGTGAAGGAGGGAAAACGGGGCCCAGCCGGGGCCACCACTCCCCGCAGCACCACCACCCCCCCCCCGAACTGTGCAGGGGTGACCCACCCCCCACTCCGGGGAAATCAAGACACATCATTGCACCGGCGGGCACACGCACTTCTCTGGCTGGGCCGGGATTTCTCACACCCCCACCCCTCACCCCACGCGCACACACGCACCATCACTCCCTAGGCAGCCCCGAGCCCCGGCCCCCCCGCGGGCAGATGGGCCCCCCCGGCTCCCCGGGCACAGGGGCCCCGGCCCCGATCCACTGCCCGATCCAGGGCCCCGCCCCCCGCAGCTCCCCCAGTTACCGGGACCCCCGGGCTGGGGCCGCGTCCCCTGCGCTCGCCCCGCGGGGCCCCGGGCGCAGCCGGCTCGGTGCGCGCTGGGCGGGGCGGGACGCGGGGCAGCGAGCGCCGCAGCCTGCGCTCCGGAGCCAGCCCCCTCTGGCGGCGCCTGCTCCTGGCCGAGCTGCGAGCTCAGCCAGCGCCTGGAGCCGAGCAGCGGTGGTGGATTCTCCCCCCCCTCCCCCGCCCCGCCCTTGGGGGCTCCTCACCAGCACTGGGGGACCCGGTGCCTTATTTCTGCTTTGGCTCGGTCTGGCTTCCGCTGCCAGCCACCGGCTCTTCTGCCGTTCTCCGCTCTGGGGGATTCTGCCCTGGGCTGGGCCTTGGACACTGGGATCAAGTCTCCGCTCTGTCTGCTGTGGGATTGGGCTGAGCAGAGTGAGCTCTGCCCGCCTCTCCCTGGCAGGCTTGTCTCCAGGCCTCTCCAGTTATTGGTGTGGTTCTGCTCTGCACCTTCCACATCCCTGTACAACGTGGCCACCAGAGCGGGGCTGGAGGCCCCATGCTCCAGGAGCCATCTCAACCCAATGACCTATACAGAGGTGCCTACTCACCACCCCGTGTAGACATCCGCGCCTCCCCTTTGCCTCTGTGCCACAGCATCGCTCTGGGAGCTCATGGCGAGTTTCTTGGTTTTGTGCCCCCTCAGGCTTTTCCAGGGTGGCTGCTGTCCAGGACTCAGTCCCCCAGTCAGTAGGGCTGGCCGGGTTTCCTTGGGCTTAGATGTGTCACTTTTCACTGGGCTGGAATAAAATGCATTTTGTTTGAATTAGGCCATTTTCCCGAGCAGTCCAGATGGCTCTGTATACCCTGTCCTCACCGCGCCGACATTTGGGTTCTCCGCTCATTTTCTCAGTGGTGAGTTTACACTGATTTCCACGCCACTGGAGATCATGGTGAATTGCATCAGGACTGGCACGATCCCCGCAGAACCTCACTAGAGACCACCGCGTTTTATGGAGCTTGTCCACCGATGCTCAGAGTTTGGTCTGTGAGCCCATCCTGCATGTGTGCTCAGCTGATACCCTGCAATGCCGAACCGCTCAGACAGAGCCCAGAGCCAGCTGTGGGGTGTGCGTTATTGCTAGTGTACGGGTGTGTGTTATTGCTAGTGTACGGGTGTGTGTTATTGCTAGTGTACGGGTGTGTGTTATTGCTAGTGTACGGGTGTGCGTTATTGCTAGTGTGTTTCGGTGTCCCCAGCACGCCCAGGTCAGGGTATCACAGACATGCCCAGCCCCAGGGCTGGGGGGGGGGGGCAGGGAAGGTAGGAGCCATACTGGGCACCTCGCTGCCCTGAGCAGGGGTGGGGGGGGGCTGCTGCACGGGGATCCCACAACAGGGGCACCTGAACAGATACTGCTTCTGCACCTGGTTCAAACTCTGCTTGTGTTAGCGCTGAGCATGTCAGGACTACATCTCCCAGCATGCACCATGCCCAAGAGGAATCTCCCAGCATGCGTCACTCCCGGTAGAGACGCATCTCCCGGCATACCCTGGCCCAAGTGGGCGGTGCATCTCCGGGCACGCCCCGTGTCCCAGCGGAATCTCCCAGCATGCATCATGCTCAGTAAGAGATGAATCTCCCAGCAGGCCCTGCGCCCAAGGGAATCTCCCACCACGCCCTGCGACAAGTCCGGGATGCATGTCCCAGCATGCCGCTTGGCTGCTGTCCTGCCCATGCTGCTCAGAACTACCTCTCCCAGCATGCCCTGCTCCCAGTGCCAGGGGAGGGGGGAGGGGGGGCAGCAGCCCCTGCCAGGGGGAGAGTTCAGATGGCCCTCTTGCAGCGAGGCAGGGCACAGGGAGCTGGAAAGGCAACCTGGCCAAGCCCCAGCCCCCAAACACCAGGTCATTGTAAGGTCACATGTGGGGAGGTTTGCTGTCAGGGATCTGAGCCGGCAGGCTGTGCCTGTCTGTGGCGCATTGGCAGGCTTCCACCCACAGCCCTGATCTGTGCTTGTGATGAGAGACGTGATCCCAGGACTCTGGGAGCTGGGGCTGGCAGTGAAACTCCACCAGAGTGGGCAGTGTGGAGGAAGGGGCTCCAGCCCCACTGGATTTCACTGGAGACCAGGCCTCTGACTCCCCCAGAACCCTGTGAGAGCCCCAAGGCTGACATCACACTGAGACCAGCCACCACAGCAAATCTCTTTGACCCTATCCCCATACATCCTCCTACTATCTATAAATCCACCCCCCTACACCCTTTGTTCTATCTAACACCGTACACCCCTCTAGCTATATATTGTTAATACCTGTTACCTGTTAGTAAATATTCACCCTTTTAGTCTTTTTCTTTCTGTATATTTGATTCATTTATATATTAACTATTCTTTAGAATCTCTAGGATGTTAACAAAGAGTATGTGTGAATTCTAAGGCCCAGAACACTGGTCCTTGACAGATAAGTAACCTTGATCAATAAGACCGGCCATCCTCCGTCAGACCAAAGGACCATCTAACCCAGTATCCTGTCTTCTGACAGTGGCCAATGCCAGGTGCTTCAGAGGGAATGTGGAGCACAAGATCTGGTCCAAGATGTGAACCATCCCTGCCTATCCTGGCTAATAGCCATTGATGGACCTATTCTCTGTGAATGTATCTAGTTCTTTTTTGAACCCTGTTATAGTCCTGGCCTTCACAACATCCTCTGACAAAGAGTTCCACAGACTGACTGTGCGTTGTGTGAAGAAATACTTCCTTTGGTTTGTTTTAAACCTGCTGCCTATTAATTTCATTGGATGACCCCTAGTTCATGTGTTATGAGAAGGAGTAAATAACACTTCCTTATTTCCTTTCTCCACATCAGTCATGATTTTATAGACCTCTATCATATCCCCCCTTAGTCGTCTCTTTTCCAAGCTGAAAAGTCCCAGTCTTATTAATCTCTCCTCATACAGAAGCCGTTCCATACCCCTAATCATTTTTGTTGCCCTTTTCTGAACCTTTTCCAATTCCAATATATCTTTTTTGAGATGGGGCAACCACATCTGCATGCAGTATTCAAGATGTGGGCGTACCATGGATTTATACAGAGACAATATGATATTTTCTGTCTTGTTATCAATCCCTTTCCTAATGCTTCCCAACACTCTGTTCGCTCTTTTGCCTGCCGCTGCACATTGAGCGGATTCCTATTCAGGAATTCTGTGTGTTAGACCGTAGCTAACAATCTGTGGCTTCCCTGTGTCTATAAAAGTCCTAGTCCAAGGAACTATCCCCTTCACATAGATATCGATACTGCTTACATAAGCATATATAAACCTGGGAAACTGATAAGGGATTGTTCCAGCAGATGTTTTCTATTAGGGAATCAACAGGGAAGACTGATTATGGTGGAAGAAAGAGCCAGTGAACATTATTATCTTGAAGAATTATTAGTCCTCTTGGCTGTAAATAATCCTGCCTTCACCATAAACCAGGTAAAATGAGCATATATAGCTATGACATCACAATGTATGGTTCTTTTGGCAAAGAGGGTCTTTATGACACTGGTGTTGGAACTGAGCTGGGGAATGAAACCAGGCATCCCTCCAGGTGCAGTGAAGGAGCCCTAGCAGCTCTGGATCTGCCGTCACAGGGTGGTAAGCTAACTAGTGGTTCTGTGCAGTGCTGTACAGTACTAATCTCTGATGGAACCTGTGAGTAAATAATTCCAACTCCTCACTGTCATTCGACAAGCGGGAGTCGGCATTAACTCAGACACGCAGCACCCCGTGTCTGGAAACCTGGCACCAAACCCTGCTCATAACCACCTGGGGCGTCTGAGCATAGGGGTCCCGGGGCGGCTGCAAAGCCTGACAAAACACCTGTTTTCATTCAGCACTAGCAATTATTGAGCTGGATCATCTGCGCCCCCCCCCCCACACACACACACACACATCAGGAGCTGGGGAGGGGGCTGTGCAGCACCTGGTGTCATGGGGGGGCCGGATTTCGGTCAGTGTCTGCAGCAACTAGCACAATGGGGGCGAGATCTCAGTCTCGGGGTTCAGGCAGCAGCTACCCACACGCCCCAGTCCCCCATGGATAGGACCCCCAAATAGAGCCAGATTGCGACACAGCCGAGCCAGACCCCTCTCTGGGGGCTGGGCAGGGGGCAGCCGGGCGGGCGGGCGGCCAGTAACAGCCCAGGCCCCCTCACTCTTCGGGGGCAGGACCTGCCCGGCGGCAGAGCCGGGCCCCGCGGGCGGACCCGGCCAGGAGCAGGCGCCGCCAGAGGGGGCTGGCTCCGGAGCGCAGGCTGCGGCGCTCGCTGCCCCGCGTCCCGCCCCGCCCAGCGCGCACCGAGCCGGCTGCGCCCGGGGCCCCGCGGGGCGAGCGCCGGGGATGCGGCCCCAGCCCGGGGGCCCCGGTAACTGGGGGAGCTGCGGGGGGCGGGGCCCGGGATCGGGGCCGGGCTCCTGCACTAGGCTGGGGGGCGGCTGCAGCCTCTGCTGGCGATTCTCCCTGCTGGCATAGAGGGGCTGGGCACTGCCATCTGTCCGTCCCCCGTCCCCCCCCGCAGTGGGGCCTCCCCGGATCCCCGTCCGGGCACAGCCTCCCTGCCCCACAGGGCCTGGCTCTCCCCAAGGACAGGGATGGTGCCATGGGAGGCGCCTGTCGCCTTCCCCCTCCCCCCGAGCAGGACCCCACCCGCCCAGGCTGCCCTGGCTTCCTGGATGGAAGAGCCCCGGGTCGCGGCCCCACAGGGCTGAGAGGATGGGCAGATGCCTCTGGGTTAACTGGCTCCAGTGTGGTGCCCAAGTGCCATGAGATGATAAACCCCTGAACAGACGGGCAGGGGTAGCGGTGGGCTTGGAGTCTCCAAATGCAGCCTGGCTGCCTTCCTGGAGGCCCCGTTCAGGTGTGTGGGATGTACCCCTCATGCACTGTCTGGGGGTCTGCTTGGTCCCCCCAGCCCCAGTCCAAAAGCTGAAGGAAAAAGTGACATTGTTATGAAATACCCTCAGGTAAAACCAAAGCAACCTCTGGTCGAGTGTGAGGCTGGATGGGGCCATGGGACCAGCTCATCCGGCCTGGCATGTGGAGCAGAAAGTGGGGAGGTTTGGGCTGGCCTTAACTCCCTGGGGCTGGGCAGCTTCATTTCCCAGCCTGGGACAGTCCCCGAGGGCTCGGCTGCCAGTGTCCCTGCTCCCCTGGAGATTCCCCAGGCTCTGACGCTGTTATTTCTCGACAGGCGTCTCCCAGCCTCTGTAGCGTGGCTGCCTTGGTGGCGCATTGGGGAGCAGCATGGTGAGTCCCTTCTCTTTGTGACTGCGTGGCACAGAGGCTGCTGGCTGGGGAGAGGGGCCCTGTCTCAGGTGGCCAAGGGCGACCCGAGGGGCTCCCTCACTGGGAGGAGCTGGGGGCTGCGGAGCAATACGGTGACAGCCTTTTGCCAGAGATGCAGAATCTAGAACCGTTGTGTCCAGAGAGAACGGGTTTGGAAATGGGGCCGTGGCCGTGAGGATCCAGTTTAGACCCTGACCTCTCCCATCTCCTTCCCCTGTCCCAGGCTGCCCTCAACTCCCAGATGGAGCGCGGGGAGGAGCTGCGGGTCCCGGATCCCCAGGGCCATGAGGAAGGGGAGATGCCACGTGGTACCAGCCCAGGTGAGGAAGGGGTTAACCCAGCTCTGGCACAGAATGTCCCCAAAGTTGCTGCAAAGCTCCCAGCATGACCCATCTGTATTCACCTGGCCTGTGATACAGCCCCACTAGCCCTGGGGGAACCCCCTGCCACCCTGTATTGTCTCTGGGGCTCAGCCAGGATATGGGGCAGAACTGGCCCCTCTGCCCTCCCCTGGGGCGGGTTTGGGGGGGTCAGACCCTGGTTCCCAGTCCTACAAACAGAGGTTTATTAGTGACATACCCCCACCCGCAGGGTCCCTTTGCCCCGATGCAGGGAGCTACTCACATCTGTGTCTCAGCAGATGACCAGGCGAGCGAGGAGGGGGTTGCCCAGGTGGACGGGGCACCCAAAGGAGCCCAGCTGGACATTTCCCGGCGCTCGGAGCGGGTCGGGAGCCTGCGCCGGTCGGGAAGGAGAAGCGGTGCTGGGCAGCAGCCAGAGACCCCCACCAAGCCCGTCCCCCAGCCCCGAGGAGCTCAGCAGCGCTATGTGTGTGCCGAATGCGGCCGCGGCTTCGCCGTGAGCGCCCGCCTGGTGAAGCACGAGCGGACCCACACCGGGGAGCGCCCCTTTGCCTGCGCCGAGTGTGGCAAGCGCTTCACCCAGAACGCCAACCTGGTGCAGCACCGCCGCACCCACACCGGGGAGCGCCCCTTCCGCTGCGGCGACTGTGACCGGCGCTTCGGCACCAAAGCCGACCTGGCCCGGCACCGCCAGTCCCACACCGGGGAGCGCCCCTTCCGCTGCGCCGAGTGCGGCCGGGGCTTCAGCCAGAGCTCCAACCTGCTGCGCCACCAGCGCTCCCACACCGGCGAGCGCCCCTTCGCCTGCCAGGACTGTGGGGCCGCCTTCGCCCGCAACGCCCACCTGGCGGCCCACTGCCGCACCCATACTGGCGAGCGCCCCTTCCGCTGCGGGCAGTGCCGGGAGCGCTTCGCCCAGGCCACCGCACTGATCCAGCACCGCCGGCTGCACACAGGCGAGCGCCCCTTCGAGTGCTCTGACTGTGGCAAGGGCTTCACCCGGGCTGCCACCCTGCAGCATCACCAGCGCCTGCACGCCGGCCAGCGCCCCTTCCCCTGCCGGGACTGCGGGGCCACCTTCGCCGCCCACGCCACCCTCCGTCAGCACCGCCGCAGGCACTCCGGGGAGGCACCCTTCCGCTGCGCTGAGTGCGGGCGCTGCTTCGCCGTCAGCTCCGCGCTGCTCCGGCACCAGCACGTCCACACTGGGGAGCGGCCCTTCACCTGCCACGAGTGCGGAGCCGGCTTCAGCCAGAGCTCGGCGCTCGTCCGCCACCAGAGACTCCATGACTAGTGCCTGGTGCTCCCGGGCCCGGCAGCAGCAAACCAGGGCGTGACCCCTGGCGGGAGAGGGAGGCTCCGGGCCCTGGTGGGAGAAGGGTACCACAGGGGGCCCCATGCGAATGGGTGAAGGGAAGGTGCTCTGCGGAGGTGGGTTAATTCAGATGGAATAAACGAGCCCACAGGGTCTGCAGTGTTAACGGGACCCCGTCGCTGCCCAGTGCTAAGCAGTTCTACTTGGTTCGGGGTTCCCGTCCAGAGACCCTGGCTTGCTGAGCCCATGGCTGATGTACCAGCGAACATCTCCTTAGCCTTCGATTAAAGCTACCGAAATGAGCGCTAACCAGTTGTAGCCTTTGAAACGTAAAGTATTCAGTCTGCTTTCAGTTCACAGTGGGTGCCAAAGGAAATGGGGTGACAGCGGGTGCTCACGAGAATGGGGTGACAGTGGGTGCCCATGGGAATGGGGTGACAGCGGGTGCTCACGAGAATGGGGTGACAGTGGAAACCAAAGGGAATGGGGTGACAGTGGGGGAATGGGGTGACAGGAGGTGCCCAAGGGAATGGGGTGACAGCGGGAGCCCGAGGGAAGGTGGTGACAGGAGGTGCCCAGGGGAATGGGGTGACAGCAGGAGCCTGAGGGAATGGACTGAGCGAGCCGCTGTTGGGTTGTTGAAGCGCAGTTGAATGATTAAATTTGTCCCAAACCTACCTCGCCCTTGTTAAAGGGATTAGAACCAACAGAAGGCAAAAAGGAATTGAATTGTCATGGAGTCGGGGTCAGGTCCAGGGGGGTCTCTAGGCCCGATGCTATTCAGTATCTTCATCAATACTCAGCTAAGGGGTGCCCCAGGCCCCCAAACAGACTTCGGGGCCCATTGCCCCGCCCCCCATCTGGTCTCTGCCCCCACTTCCCCTCTGCTTGGGGAGGTCCCCTCCCTGCCCCCCACAGGGAGCCTCTCCCGCCTACCCGGTCCCGCAGGTGGCATTCGCTCCCCCTCATCCTAACCCTTGGGGCTATTTCCCCATTGGCTCCGTGCTCCCAGCTCCAGGGCCCCCAAAGAGATCCCAGGGAAATGGCCCTTTCCCAGACAGGCCCACCCTGCTGATGGGTTCCAGGCCACCGCTGCTCTGGGTAAGTTTTAACCAGTAACACCCCAGCCACGTCTGCTCTAACAACAGCAGGAGGTGACCGGTGCCAGCTGCTTGGTTAGCACCCCCTAGTCCAGGGCCCGAGAGCATTTGGGAACCAGGAATTGTCCCACAGGCAGAGGTGCCGCTACCCAGCGGGGGACTGTGCACAGGGTCCGGGCACATGCCGGGGAGGGAGCCCCCACAGTGAGCGGGCCCAGGGGCCCCGGCAGCCAAGGCCATTATAATCCTGTAGCAGGCGCTCTCCAGCGGGCCCCGGAGCCCGGCATGAGCCAGCTCTGGTCTGTGGAGGAGACACGAGTGCTAGAGAGGCTGCCAGGCGCTAGCTCAGCGTGTCTGACGCCCTCAGCTCCCAAATTCCACCCTACAGCTGCGCAGCCCCAGGACCCCGGCAATCTGAGGGCCAGGGCAGCAGGCCCAGATCTGGCTGGGGCAGTGGCAGCACCGTGCCATTCCTGTGGCTGGGGGAGAACCCAACCCTGGTTCTGGCCCCTTGGCCTCCTGCAGGAGCAGACACACTCACCACTCCACGCACTGCCCCTCCCATGTGCTGCCCCAGCCGGGTGTAGCCCCAAGACCAAAGTGGCAGGGGCTGCTGGAAGCTGGGGCTCCCAAAGGGGGACTAGACCCCATCGCAGCAGGTGCTGGGCGCCTGACGCCCCATGGGTATCCCAGCCCTGGGTGAGCGGCTGCATTCCAGCAGGGGTTACGGGCTGCACCGCGACAGAATTGGTCCCCCCCCCGCAGGAACGGGTGCGTGGGCACGCTGGCCTCCCCCCCAATGGAGAGGCTCACACAGGACACGCGGGTCAGGCTGTTTTGCTCTCACACCAGGGCCATGGCCCTTGCCCTGCCCCCGAACAGCTGCAGAGAGGAGACACGCGTTTACAAGGGAGCATTTCCCCCTCTTCGAAACCGTTTATTGACAGAAAACACTAAAGAACATGGCACAGAAAGTTCTCCCCTCTGTTCCCACCAGCCACTCCCACAAGGCCCCAGCCTCACCCAGCGCTCCTTCTCCCACCGCGTGCCGGAGAGAGGAGCCTGCCAGCTCCGCCAGTAGCGCTCCTGTGCCGTGGGCTCTGCTGGCACGCTCCGTGGGCTGCTTGTACCATGGCTCTGTGGCTACGGGGCGGTGTCCCCTTGGCTCCAGTGCTGTGCACAGCCCGTGCAGGGCTTCTGTGGCTCCCAGGCCCGGGGACCGGCTCTATCTCGTGTGGATACGGCGGTGTTTGCAGAGGTAGGACCGAAGGCTGAAGCGCTTGCCGCACAGCGCGCACTCGTGGGGTTTGCCGGCTGCCGCAGCATGGATGCGGCGGTGCTTGCAGAGGTACGAGCGCTGGCTGAAGCACTTGCCACACTGGGGGCACTGGTGGGGCTTCCCCGCCCTGTGGATCCGGCGGTGCTTCACCAGGTACGAGCTGCGGCTGAAGCACTTTTGGCACTCGGGACATTGGAAGGGATTCTCCTGCGCCAAGGCCACGGGGGATGGGGGTGTCTCGGCCAGGCCTCCCCCTTGCTCAGCGATGACACATTGAGCCTCTCCAGCCTGGAGACTCTGCAGCGCAGCCAGCGCCAGGCTCTGGGTCATGGGACTCTCTGCTCCATGGCAGGGCTCCCCATGGACTGTCTGCACTGCACTCAGTGCCAGGCTCTGCTCAGTGCCGTGGCAGGGCTCCCCGTGGACTGTCCGCACAGCACTCAATGCTGGGCCCTGCTCGGTGCCGTGGCAGGGCTCCCCGTGGACTGTCTGCTTTGCATGCAGTGCCAGGCTCTGCTCGGTGCCGTGGCAGGGCTCCCCGTGGACTGTCTTCACTGCATGCAGTGCCGGGCTCTGCTCGGTGCCGTGGCAGGGCTCCCCGTGGACTGTCTGCACTGCATGCAGTGCCGGGCTCTGCTCGGCGCCGTGGCAGGGCTCCCTGTGGACTGTCTGCACTGCACTCAGTGCCGGGCTCTGCTCGGTGCCGTGGCAGGGCTCCCTGTGGACTGTCTGCACTGCACTCAGTGCCGGGCTCTGCTCGGTGCCGTGGCAGGGCTCCCTGTGGACTCCCTGCAGGGTAATCAGGGCTGAGCTCCCCTCTGCTCCATGGCAGGGCTCCCCGTGAACTCTCTGCAGCACAATCAGTTCCAGGCTCTGGGCCGCGGGTCCCTCAGTGCCGTAGCAGGGCTCTGCATGAATTCTCTGCAGCGCAAACACGGTTGGGCATTGTGCCACATTACCCTCTGCACCATGCCAGGGCTCCGCATGGACCCTCTGCAAGGCAATCAGTGCCGGGTTCCCTTCTGGGCTGTGGCTGGGCTCCCCGTGGATGCCCTGCAATGCACTCAGGGCTGGGCTCCATTCTTGTCCATGGCAGGGCTCCCCGTGGACTCCCTGCAGCGTAGTGAGCACGGGGCTCCACCCTGCTCCGTGGCCTGGCTCTGCGTGGACGCCCTGCAGTGTAGTGAGCATTGGGGTCCACCCCGGTCCGTGGCCTGGCTCTGCGTGAACACCCTGCAGCGTAGTGAGCACCGGGCTCCACCCTGGTCCGTGGCAGGGTTCCACATGGACGCCCTGCAGTGTAGTTAGCAGTGGGCTCCACCTTGCTCCATGGCCTGGCTCTGCGTGGACGCCCTGCAGTGTAGTGAGTACCGGGCTCCACCCCACTCCATGGCCTGGCTCTGCGTGGATGCCCTGCAGTGTAGTGAGCACCGGGCTCCACCCCGCTCCATGGCAGGGCTCTCCATGGACTCCCTGAAGTGCAAACAAGGTTGGGCTCTGTGCCACATTGCCCTCCCCTCCATGGGCAGGCTCCGCGTGGCTTCTCTGCAGCGTAGTCAGCACTGGGCTCCACCCCGCCCCGTGGCAGGGCTCTGCATGGACTCCCTGCAGCGTAGTCAGAGCCCAGGTCCTCTCTGCTCCATTGCCGGGCTCCGCATGGACTCCCTGCCCCTCACTCAGCCCCGGGCTGTGCCCCACTCCATGGCCGGGCTCCGCATGGATTCCCTGCCCCTCACTCAGCCCCGCGCTGTGCCCCACTCCATGGCCAGGCTCTGCATGGACTCCCTGCCCCTCACTCAGCCCCGCGCTGTGCCCCACTCCATGGCCAGGCTCCGCGTGGACTCCCGGCCCCTCACTCAGCCCCGGGCTCCGCCCCACTCCGTGGCCAGGCTCCACATGGACTCCCAGCCCCTCACTCAGCCCCGGGCCCCGCCCCACTCTGTGGCCAGGCTCCGCGTGGACTCCCAGCCCCTCACTCAGCCCCGGGCTCCGCCCTACTCCATGGCCAGGCTCCGCATGGACTCCCAGCCCCTCACTCAGCCCCGGGCTCCGCCCCACTCTGTGGCCAGGCTCCGCATGGACTCCCAGCCCCTCATGCAGCCCCGGGCTCCGCCCCACTCCGTGGCCTGGCTCTGCGTGGATGCCCTGCAGTGTAGTGAGCACCGGGCTCCACCCCGCTCCATGACAGGGCTCTCCATGGACTCCCTGCAGTGCAAACAAGGTTGGGCTCTGTGCCACATTGCCCTCCCCTCCATGGGCAGGCTCCGCGTGGCCTCTCTGCAGCATACTCAGAGCCCAGGTCCTCTCTCCATCATCGCCAGGCTCCACGTGGACTCCCTGCCCCTCACTCAGCCCCAGGCTCCGCCCCACTCCACGGCCAGGCTCCGCATGGACTCCTTGCCCCTCATTCAGCCCCAGGCTCCGCCCCACTCCGTGGCCAGGCTCCGCGTGGACTCCTTGCCCCTCACTCAGCCCCGGGCTCCGCCCCACTCCGTGGTCGGGCTCTGCGTGGACTCCCTGGCTCTCGTTCAGCCCCGGGCTCCGCTCCACTCCGTGGTCGGGCTCCAAGTGGACTCCCTGGCCCTCATTCAACCCTGGGCTCCGTCCCACTCTGTGGCCAGGCTCCACGTGGACTCCCAGCCCCACATTCAACCCTGGGCTCCATCCCACTCCGTGGCCAGGCTCCCCATGGACTCCCTGCAGCACACTCGGCACCGGGCTGCCGTCCGTTCCGTGGCTGGCTTCTGTGTGGACTCTTTGATGCTGCAGAAGCCGCGAGGCCCGGCTGAAGCCACGGCCACACTGGGAGCAGTGGTGGGGACGCTCTCCCGTGTGCATGAGCTGGTGCCGGAGCAGGTCCGAGCGCCACAGGAAGCCCTTCCCACAGTCCCCACAGCTGTGGGGTTTGTCTCCAGTATGGTTCCTCTGGTGGGAGCTCAGCTTGGAGCGGCGGCTGAAACTCTTTCCGCAGGTGGCACATGTGTGGGGTGGCCCCCCTGCAGCTGCACTCTGGGGCACAGTGATGTCCCGCAGGGGGCTGCCCCCTTGCCTCCCCGGCAGGGGGTCATAGCGGCTGTTCTTACCCTGCCTCCTCCGTGGAGTGTTCCTCCTCTCTGCCCGGTGCTGGCTCCCGCCAGCTCTGCCCTGCTCCGGGATCCAAGGAATGTTCTCTCCAGTGCTTCTCAGGAACGGCCCCTCTGGCTCCGGCATCCCTGCTACGCCTGGCTCCGGCATCTCCTGCTTTACAGCCCTCACAGCACTTCTCAGGAACGGCCCCTCCGGCTCTGGCATCCCTGCTAAGCCTGGCTCGGGCATCTCCTGCTTTAAAGCCCTCACAGTGCTTCTCAGGAACGGCCCCTCCGGTTCCAATGTCTCCCGCTTTACAGCCCTCACTGTGCTTCTCAGGAACGGCCCCTCCGGCTCCAGCATCCCTGCTATGCCTGGCTCGGGCATCTCCTGCTTTAAAGTCCTCACAGAGCTTCTCAGGAACGGCCCGTCCAGCTCCAGCATCCCTGCTACGCCTGGCTCGGGCATCTCCTGCTTTAAAGCCCTCACAGAGCTTCTCAGGAATGGTCTCTCCAGCTCCAGCATCGCTCCTACACCTGGCTTCGGCGTCTCCTGCTTTACAGCCCTCACAGAGCTTCTCAGGAACGGCCCCTCCGGCTCCAGCTTTACCCCTTCGTCACCTGCTGGGACACAGAGTGCAACCAGAGGTGAGTCCCAGCCTCAGCCGGGGGACCACCTGGGTGCAGCCAGGAGGGCCCATGCAATGTGACCTCCTGCGTAGTCCAGGCCCAAGACCTGCCCAGAATCAATCCCGGTTTGTACCAGAGCAGCCCTTTAAGAGAACCATCCCAACTTGCCTGAAAAATTGTCAGTGATGGAGAATCCACCACCACTCCTGGTAAATGCTTTCAATGGTTAATTACTCTCACCGTCAAAAGGCACACCTGCTTTCCAGTCTGAACATGTCTAGCTTCAGCGTCCAGCCACTGGCTTGCGTTAGACCTTCAACTGCTAGACCACAGAGCCCATTATCAAATATTTGTTCGCCCTGCGTAGCTGTGTATAGACTGAGGTCAAGTCACCCCTGAACCTTCTCTTTGTTAAGCTACAGAGATCGAGCTCCAGGGATCTATCGCTGTAAGACAGGTTTTCTATCCTTTCCTCAGTCTGGTGGCTCTTCTCCGACCCCTCTCCAATTCATCAACCTCCTTCCTCAACTGTGGGCCCCAGAACTGGACCCAGCAGCGGTCGCCCCAGTGCCAAGTACCAAGGGCAAAGAACCTCGCTGCTCACTCACCACTGGGATCGCCGTAGGGCTGCAGCTCCAGCACCCACACGTTCTCCCCTTCCACCCAGGACGCCGGGTCCGGCAGGGGGACAGAGCATCCTTCTGGAGGAAGCAAAGAGGTGAGGTCAGGGAGACCTCCTGGGGATGGGAGGGTGGCACCACCCTGTGTCTGGGGGAGGTCACACTCGCTAGGAGCTACAGCCCCAGGGTGACTGTCATTGCCTGGAGGCTCCCGCTGCACCAGGGGAAGCCCTCGGGAGGCCAATCCCAACAGCCCCTCACCGAGGGGGCTGCACTGGGTGCCCCCTACTGAGCATCCCAAGGGATTCCCCCTCCCCTGATCCATCCCATGTGGCTCTCACCCCAGTAGGCCGGGCTCCCGCACATCACCCCCTCCCCGGGGCAGACTCACCCGCAGCTCGCTGACAGTCCCTTCCCCGAGCGGGCTCTGCCGCAGCCATGAGTGAGCCAGGTGGGCTCTGCAGCCTGCCAGGGTGAGAAGGGCAGTCAGTGGGGGAGTGCTGGAGGGAGGGGTGCTTCTGCCCATTCGCTGCCCCTGGATCTGGTGTCTGTGTCACTGGGGAAACATTCGGTCACTCTCTAGCCAACAGCCCTGGCAGCGAAAAGAACTGGAGTGGCCAGCGCCCCCAGCGACAGAGCCCGAGGTGTCCCACAACCGGGCCCCGAGAAACCCACCAGCCAGGCCGCATCCCCAGAAACACAGCCCCCAACCCCCAGCCAGCCCCAGAGAGACCCCCCCCCCCCCCCCATTCTGATATTCCAACACCCACCCGACCCTATCACCACCCCACTCAGCAACCCCCCTCGACTGCCCAGCCCCCTACCCCTCACCCAGCCCCTCTGCCCCAAACATCCAGCCCCCTCCCACGCTGTGCCAGCCCCGCACCTGCCCCAAACATCCAGCTCTCCACACCCTGCACCCGCCCCCCCATGCTGCACCCAGCCTGCCGAGCCCTCCACACTACACCAAGCACCCAGCCCCCTCCCCCCCACTGCACCCAGCCCCCCACCGCACCCAGCCCCCCCCCCCGCGCCCACCCCCCCCCCGGCCCCGCCCCACCCCCCCCGCCCCCCCCTGCCGCCCCCCGCCCCCCCGGCCCCCCCGCCCCCCCCCACCCCCCCTCCCAAACTGACCCACCCCCCCCCCCCCGCCGCCCCGCCCCCCCCCCCATGCCGCACCCAGCCCCCACACTCTGCCTAGCCCACAGACACTGCGACCCCCCCGCTGCACACAGCCTGCCCACAACATTGTACCCACCCCCCCCACTGCACCCAGTCTCCCCTGCTCAGCCCCCCCAACATTGTACCCAGCCCCCCACTGCACCCAGGTCCCTCCCACGCTTTACTCAGCCTGCCCAGCCCCCCGAATGGCTCCCAGGTCCCCGGCCCAGTCCCCCACGCTGCGCCCAGCCCCAGCTGCTCCGCCGCCGGGTGCAATTACCGGGTGAGCAGGAGGCTCCGCGGCGGGCCCGGGCTCAGCGACCCCCGGGCAGCCCCAGCGCCGTCCGGGGCGGGTCCACCTGGAGCTTCACCCCCCGCCCAGGGCTGCAACCCCGGCCCCACGGGACCCTCCCGCCGCCAGCCCCGGGGACTCCGCCCTGTGCCCCATAGCCGGCCCCACGGGACCCTCCCCCGGGGCGGGCCCAGAGCTGGCCCGGCCCCGGGGCCTGCAGGGGAGCCCGGCCCCTGCCCGTAAATGCAGCCCCCGCCCCTTTGCTGGGGCCCCGCTGCCCCTCCCGGCTGCTCCTGGCCCTGAGCGCCCCCCCCCCCGCAATGCCCATTTTCCCCCTGCACCCCCCCAGCTCCCATTCGCCCCGGCCCTCCTGCACCCCACATCCCCCCATTCCCCACAGCTCCCCACCCCCCTGCACCCATCCATCTGCCCCCCATTCGCCCCGGCCCTTCTGCACCCCCTTGTACCCCTCACACCCTCTGCCCCCCATCTCCTCCCATTCCCCTGCACACTTCACCCCCGTCATTCTCCCCTATTCCCATTGTGCCCCACAGCCCCCCGAATCCAACTTCTTGCCCTCCCCACCTGTCTCCAGTGTCCCCTGGCCCTCCTCAGACAGGGACAGCAGGGGGAGGTGCAGCCCTAGCTGCCCACACCCCCCACCTGGAAGTCACACTGGGCTGGGGTGGGGTGGGGTTGGGTCTGTCCGGGTGGGGGGGGGGGGGGTCACACACCCAACCCAAGCTCACACACTGTGGTCCAGGGCCCAGCGCCAAGGAGCAGCCGTGACCTGTCCAACACTCACCCTGGCAGACCAGCAGCCGCCCATGCCAGGCGCTGCACAGACACAGAGCAGACAGATGGTCCCCGCTGCCCCAGGAGTCAGTCTGGATTCACTCCTAAAGCTCTGGAGTCTCCCCCAACAGCCTATTGTTACTCAGATCCCCCCGGGGGTTCGCAGAGCCCTGCGCTGAAAGGGAAGGAAATCATGCTTCTTGGACACAGAATGGAAGGCACTTAAACAAGCAGCTAGGTGAGGCATGCATGCCCCGGAGTGAAACAGGAGCAGAGAGCTGGACATGCTGGGTGTGGAGTTCACAGACCCACCCCGTTGAGAACAGAATCCAGACCCCGGCCTTGCCTGCCTGGGAATGCTGCAGCCCATGTAGGAGACTAAGGGCCCCCTCCCCCTGTGCTAGGCACTGTACAAACGCAGGACAAAATACCCATCCCTGGTGGATCCAGACAGGCTGATGGGGGAGCACAAGATGATGTGACGATGGGCAGCCACCTCAGCGCACCAGCCGCCAAACCCTTGTCAAGTTTATTGTAGGCTATTTTGGCCAGTTTCCTAGAACTAGTGGACTAAAGATCCCGGCAGGCTGCATGTATGAAAGGCAGGTGATCAATCCACACCCCTCCCTGTCTCTTCCCCACCCTTTTCCCACTTGACTTGGAGTTCCTCTTTTTTCTATATATGTTTGTTTGGATACAGAGCTGGGAATATTGTCGTGGGAATCCAAGCATCGTGTCAATAGCTAGAGGCCAGATTCATAAAGGTATTTAGGCACCGAAGGCCCCTGGGGATTTTTAAATCCCTTTACAGATCTGGTCTGTGGTCTCTCCTTTTTTCTGGCATAGAGGTTTTTTGCCCTTGGCTTGTTCTATGCGTTGGCACCTGGAATGGATTTGGTTTGGTACAAGAAAAAGATGGGAAAAGTTTAACAGATGATAATAAAAATGTTTATTGAAGGCCTCACAGCAAAGGAGAGCTTGAAGGAGGTGTTTGACGGCAAATCCACAGGACACGAGATTGGCAGGGACCTCTGGGGCATGGAATCCAGGCCCTGTTATCGTGGGAACCACATCCCCTACTCCCCTTCAGAAGCCCCGGTGTGGATGATCCAATTTCACATGATGAAAGTGCAAGTTAAATCTGTTCCTTCTTGAGGTAGGCCAGGGCTACGCTTCACAACGACCCCACCAGCACCTGCTGTTTGGGGGTGATTTTGTACGACATTTCTGTACTAGCAAAGCGGTGAAAGTGGCAAAAGCACTCTGCTGGTATTGCTCATTTCACGCCCTGAGCCAATATAAGTTACTACCAGCAAAAACATTTTCACACTGGTATAGCTGGGTTTTTTTGCTGGTATAGCCACAGTTAAGGGGTGACTTGATCCCGGTCTATAAATACCTACAAGGGAACCAGGAATGTGACAGCAGACGGCTCTTCAGTCTAGCAGACAAACATCTAACCAGATCCAGTGGCTGGAAGTTGAGCCCAGACAAACTCAGAGTGGTGCACATTTTTAATAGTGAGGGTAATTAACCACTGGAACAACTTTCAGGGCTTGTGGTGGATTCTCCATCCCTGGTAATTTTAAAATCAAGATAGGATGTTTTTCTAAAAGAACTGCTTGAGTTCAAATAGGAATTGATTCAGGGACGTTCTCTGGCCTGGGTTATACAGGAGGTCAGACAAGATGATCACAGGGCCTTGGAATCTACGAATGAATTAACACTCCCAAGTGTAGACCTGGCTTTAAGCTAAACCAAAATGAGGTGGATTTGAACTCAAGTAAGAGCATCCACGCAGCCCTTTGCACCTTGAAACCCCAGCGGTAGTGATGCTGGCAGGACAGTTTGTGACGGTTGCGTGGCCAGATGTGACGCGAGCCAGATGAGATCCTTCAGGAATGGAAACCCAGGAAAAGAGCGTCTGCCACTCCCACAGGTGACATGGAAATCAGGAGGGCTGGAGGGAATTTGAAGAGCAAATAGGCAAGGCTAGCAAACCAAACAAGAGATTCTCTCAGGAGCAGGAAGCCTGCAAGGAACTTGGCAGGGCCTGAGCGGTGACTTGGAATTACAGGAAGATAAAGACGTGGCTGAGAAGGTAAGGACAAGTCTACACTATGGAGACTAACCAGCGCAGCCCCGCAGGGTAGACGCAGCCTTCACCCACTGGAGTTTTTCTGCAGTGTAGGAACATCCCCTCCTGGAACACTACTAGCCACCTTCCACTGGCATAGCTGTGTCTGCACTGGGAAGGCTGTCGGCAAAGGGAAGTTGGGGTGTTTTTTCACACCCTTGACCGACCAAGCTATGCCAACGTACCATTTCAGTTAGAGCAGACCTGACTTACAAGACCCAGCCCTTACAATCCATCAGTCCCAAAGAGCGTTGCAGCATTATCCCCATTTTACAGATGGGAAAACTGAGGCTCAGACCGGAATGTGACGGGACTTACCCAGAGCTGGGAATAGAGCCTAAGGGCCAGCCTGTGCGCTGGCCACCAGGCCACACAATTTCTCTGCGTCACCCTGCACCCCGGAGGGTGTCGGGAAGATACTCTCGACCAAAGCTGAGGAGCTGTCAGATTTGCGGGGTGTCAGAAGAGCAGCAGGGGTGCAGCCACAAGTCCTGCAGGAACTGGAGCCTTCAGCAGCCTCGTTAGCTATCTTCACATCCCTCCGCAGAACTCTCCTCACCTGTGAGCCCTACAAAAAAACAGACAGGTCCCTGGAGAGCGGAACCCAGTGCCCATCCTGCTGACCAGTACTGTCTCCTTGTGCTCCCCCTTCGCTCGATATCCATCTCTTGGCCTCTGCCTTACACTTGGGCTGTGAGCTTCTGGGGGCAGGGACGGTGCTGTTGTTCTCTGTGCAGCACCCACCAAGACTGGGGTCCTTCCACGCTACAGTAATACACAGAAGTGGCTGAGCTACTGGGAACAGGCTGTCGTGTGGCTCCCCAACCACCAGTACATATTGCCCCTGTCCCAGGTACACTAAGGAGAAGAGTCGTCCCATTAGCATTATGTATTGCCACATTTAAATTGTGTTAGTAGCTTACATGACATCCCGCCCCCTGCACACAGCCTAGCGAAGGGACCCAGAAAGGCAGATGTTGCTGCATTTCGCACTGAGACACAAACCCCAACTTCTGCCTTCTCAGCACTGGCATGGGTCATGGTAGGGCAGCAGCAAGTTGTGCCAGCACATGGTGTCGGCAGAGGAAAAGGAGAACAGCTGCTGAATGTCTGACTAGAGAAAAACGGAATCATCCATAACAGAGGAGGAGGGCTTTGAATATTCTGGGCCATTGGGAGCTGAAGGGAGTCCTGCACTTTAATCCCTGGTACTATTCATCAGTAGATCTCAAAGCACTTCAGAGCATGATTCTCATTTAATGGATGGGGAAACTGAGGCACAAAAAGGGGGAAATTATTTGCCCAAGCGAACCCAAGCAGGAGGGGCAGAGCCAGGAAGACAACCTAGGTCTCAACAGTCCCAGTCCATTGCTCTATCCACTACGACACACTGCTCTGAAGAGAACCCCCCAGAGATAATTGCACACCTGGAGTTCACCCATCCATGGAACTCCTCCTCCAGCTGCAGCAATCTGAACGTCAGCAGCTGTGAGGATGTGCTTGACAGCAGATTGGACAAAGATTCTTTAAAGTCTACAGTCTTGACCAGCTAGTATGCTACAGAAGATAGAGACCAGCGTAAGAGAGTTCTCTGCATCCTTTCCAATGCAGCCATCATTACAATGTTCTAACGAAAAAGTGTGAAAAAGGAAGGAAACAATACTTTTGTTTAGCAGCAGAAATAAACACGAGATAAGAAAAGCAAGGGGGTATTTCCAAAGCTTTTTATTCCTTGAAACATTTACAAAAGGGTGTCATAACTAAACAGCTAAAACCACATATACAAATCCTCATAAAAACTTGGGCATTGACCTATTGCTCTGTGATGGCATTTCAGTATACTGGCATGGATAGAATTGTTCTCCGTAGATTAAGCACACGGCAAAAAAACATATAAGGTGTGTAAGTGGTTTATTTTGTCACCTTTGTAATAGTTTCTTTTTTGAACCATTATAACATAATAATTCTATGGCTTGCGCTATACATTTTTATAAAGTACTTTATTAACACAGAGATGATACCTAGCCCGTCCTAAGACTAATTCACACAGAACAAAACGTCATTTAATGTCAGCTAAAGATCTCTGTCCCCATTGTATACAATCACTAAGAAACTGGAAAACTACAAAGTAAGTGAAGGACATCTTCAACCTCCCATTTCTTACTCCCAAAAGAGAATGACACTGGATTTTCCACAATAGTCTAACCCTCTATTTTAAAATGTCTACGCTCTTTAAAAACGAGGTATTTTCCATCAAACACCCCATTTCCCATGTTGTCTTAGCCCAACAGATATTAAGGCCAAAGGGCCATTCTGACCCTGCACAGCACAGGCCGGAGAATTTCACCCACTGATTCCTTCACCACGTCCAGACTAGAGCACATCCCTTAGAAAGGCAGCCATCTTGATGCAAATGCTTCAAGTGCTGGAGAATGCACCGCAGCCCTTGGTAAATTGTTGCAATGGTTACTCACCCTCAGTGAAAAATTTCCACCTTCTCTCTCATCTGAATTTTTCCAGCTTCAGCATCCGGCCACTGGATCCTGCTCTGACTTCCCCTGCTGGGTTAAAAAGCCCTCTACTCAGGCTTTCTGCCCCAGGTAAGTACTTAGAGATCACGATCACACACTCACTTCACTTCTTCACTTTCTCGTGGACAAACAAAAGAGATGAGGCTCTCATGTTTTCAGCCTCTATGTGGTGTTTTCCTCAAAGTCCCAGCTCCTGGAGTCATGTGATTATTGGCTGAGATACTGAGTCTGCTTTTTAGTAAACCAGATGGATCTAGCTCTTTATGTTGGTCACTCAAGGGCATTTTCTCCAGCCCTCAAACTGTGCATGTGTCTCTTCCCTGCATCCTCTCCAACGTACCACCCACCTGTTAGAATGTGGACACCAGAACTAGGCACAAGTTTCCAGTGTCAGCCTCCCAGTGCCACCGAGCTCACTACACCCGTGTATGTTTCACACCCAGGGATTACATGACCCCTGGTACCATTGGCACTGCACTGGTAGCTCGTGTCCAGCTGCTTGTCCACTGTGCCCCCTAGATCCTTTCCCGTCACTGCCGCCCAGTAGACAGCCCCCAGAGCCACCCCGGCACGGGGGCAAAGGGACGCTCCGGGATGGTGTGTGTGGGTCACTAACCAATCACTGTTTATGGGGCTAGGAACCAGGGGCTGACCCCCACAAACTCGCCCCAAGGGGAGAGCAGCTGTGACCATCTCCCACCTGGCCCCAGAGAGGGCAGGGCATGGGGGGTTCCACAGGGTGCCATGCCACAGGCCACATACCGCTCATGGCAGCACCAGGGCCATTCCACATGGTGGCACCCCTGCACCAACCAACCGCACCAGGGCAGGTTAACCCCTTCGTCACCTGGACAGTCGCCACATGGCATCTCCCCTTCCTCACAGCCCTGGGGCTCTGTGACCTCCTCCCTGCGCTCCCTCCAGAAAGTCAGGTCCGCCTGGGACGGGGAATCCTGCTTGGGGGAAGGAGACAGGCCAGGTCACCCCTGAGACCTTCCCATGCCTGTGCCAGGGCCTCGGGGAAAGCCAGACCTTGCCGGGGGGGGGGGGGGGGGGGGGGGGGGGGGGGGGGGGGGGAGCTGTGTGTGCCATGTCTGGGATTTGGGGCATCCCGGGGCACACGGTGCCAGGGCAGAGGGCAGTGCCCAGATCACTATGCCAGCCAGGAGAACAGCCCCATGGGGGCGGGGGCTGCTCGGGGTGCAGGGGACAGGAGCGTTCTGGGAGGGGGGCCCCATGGAAAGCCCTGGGCCAATGGGGGGGCTGTTACCAGCCACATGTCTGAGCCCCTCCCGGGGGCAGATGGGGGAGTGAGTGGCTCTAGCAGTGGGTTGCGCCCTACCAGGGGCTGGGCTGTCACAGGGGTCCGGCCCGGGCAGCCTCCCACCGCTGGGGCTGTCAGTGTCTGTGCAGCGCCCGGGACCCGCCCTGGCCCCGATCCACCTGCCCGATGCCGGGCCCCGCCCCCCGCAGCTCCCCCAGTTACCGGGACCCCCGGGCTGGGGCCGCATCCCCGGCGCTCGCCCCGCGGGGCCCCGGGCGCAGCCGGCTCGGTGCGCGCTGGGCGGGGCGGGACGCGGGGCAGCGAGCGCCGCAGCCTGCGCTCCGGAGCCAGCCCCCTCTGGCGGCGCCTGCTCCTGGCCGGGTCCGCCCGCGGCAGCCCCGCAGGGGCCCCCGAAGAGTGAGGCTGCTGGGGGGTTGTTACTGACCCCCGCCCGGCCGGCTGCCCCCTACCCCAAAGACCTGGCGACACCTGTTGGGGTTGGTCCTGCTTTGAGCAGGGGGCTGGACTAGAGACCTCCTGAGGTCCCTTCCAACCCTGATATTCTATGATTCTGTGATACTGGTGTCAATCCGGAGTAACCCTGTTGGCTCCCATCTGCCGTGACAGAGCTGTGAATTGCTCTGCTAACTGGGAGAACAGGTTATTAGAGCCATTTCACACGTGGGGAAACTGAGGCACGGGGCAACCTGAAGTGACTCGCCCAAGGTCGCACAGGATGTCTGTGGCAGGGACAGGATGCTATACCCCAGAGTCCTGATTGTCTCCCCTCCATCCTAGCTCTGACCAGCAGCAAGCCAGCTCCTGCTCTAGCCGCTAGTCCTCACTCCCCTCCAGAGCCAGGGACAGAAGCCAGGAGTCCTGATGGGTGGCCAAATTCCAGCCCAGCAAATCCCATGAGCCCCTGGCTGGGCTGGTCCGGGCTTTCCCCACACTCTTCAAAGCGACCAGGAATGGCCCCTTTGCAGCATCTCAGCTCAGGGCTGTGTCACTTCCCTGCAGCCTGCCCCATCCCAGAGCCACACATGGAGCCTGTAGAGTGGGGCCATGCCTGGAGGCAGGGGGCTCCCCCCAGCCTCGGGTAGCAGCTGTGCAGTCAGCGAGCAGCTGGGGCAGGGGCCACGGAGCCGCAGTGCGGGGTAGGACGGGACTGCCCAGGATGCACCTGGAGCATCACAGGGGCAGTGGGGCAGGCTGGGTACTGGGGGTGGGGGGCAGGGGCAGGCTGGGTGCTCGTGGGATGGGCTTGGTTTCCCAAGAGACATCTGGGAAGCATCAATTCCTGCTCCAGCTCCGAGGGGTTGGGGCTGGAGGCAGCAGCATTTCCCAAGGGGGTGACTGCTCTTGCCCAGAGGCGCTGGGTCAGGAATCCAGCGTAGCGGCTGTGTGGCTGCAGCGCTGTCTGCGAATCCATAGGAGGAGGGTGGGTCCTACCAGAGCAGAGCTGCCCCCCTCAAGGCCCGTCCAGCACAGTATCCCTCCTTTGCCCCCCTGCCGATCAAATCCACAGGCCCATCCAGGCCAGGTCCCCCCTCCTGCTAGGGTGATCAGATGTCCCGATTTTATAGGAACAGTCCCGATTTTTGGGTCTTTTCCTTATATAGGCTCCTATTACCCCCCACCCCCTGTCCCGATTTTTCACATTTGCTGTCTGGTCACCCTACTCCTGCCCCACAGATCAGAAGCAGTGCTGTACCAGAGCACCATGTGCTGGGGACTGGAGGAGACTTACCCGCCCTCTCTCCAGCCCCAGGGAGATTTGCCCAATGCACCCTCTCCATTCAACCCCATGCTCTGCCCTGGCCCAGCTGGGCTTATTCCCAGAATGCACTGGGGCAGGCAGAGCAGGGTTAGGGTGACCAGATAGCAAGCGTGAAAAATCAGGACAAGGGGTGGGGGGTAATAGGTGCCTATGTAAGACAAAGCCCTGAATATCGGGACTGTCCCTATAAAATCGGGACATCTGGTCACCCTAGCTGGGGTCCCTGAGGCGAGGTCAACTGGTGGGGGTTGGGGAGCTGCCCAGGTGGCCGGGGCATTGGCTCCCAGGGCCAGACTCCCAGGCAGAGTCAGCAGCTGCTGGGGAGTTCAATGAAGGGCTGGAGGGGTATGCGGGGTGATGTGTCTGGGACTGTGGGATGAAGCACCTAGGGAGTCTGGGGGGGGGCTGAGTGTCTGGTTGTGTGGGGGGAGGTGACACCCCTGGGGGCTGAGAGGGGCTGATGCAGCTGGGGAGTTTTGATGGGGGTAATGTGGCTGGGGGGTGTAACGTGGCTAGGGGATCTTGGGAGTGATGTGGCTGGAGGGGTGATGTGGCTGGCTGTGTGTTGGGGAGATGATGTGGCTGGGTGACATGGTTGAGGGTGTGGGGGGGTGACACTCCTGGGAGTGGGGAGGGGGCTGATGTGGCTGGGAGTGTGTGGATGACTGACATAGCTGGGAGGGTGACATGGTTGGCAGGTGACGGGGCTGGGGGCTGGGAGTGGAGTGATGTGGCTGGGGTGGTGGACGACTGACGTGTCTGGGAGGGTGATATGGCTGTGGTGTGTGTGGATGACTGACGTGGCTGGGAGGGTGACATGGCTGGAGTGTGTGTGGAATACTTACGTGGCTGGGGTGTGTTTGGATGTCTGACGTGGTTGGGAGGTGACATGGCTGAGGGGTGACGTGGCTGGGGGTGTGTGTGGGTGTGATGTGGCTGGCGGTGTGTTGGGGGGTGATGGGGCTGGGGGCTGGGAGAGGAGTGATGTGACTGGTGTGGTGGACAACTGATGTGGCTGGAAGGGTGGTATGGCTGGGGTGTCTGTGGATGACTGACATGGCTGGAAGGTGACGTGACTGGGGGCATGTGTGGGTGTGATGTGGCTGGCAGTATGTTGGGGGTGACATGGCTGGGGGCTGGGAGTGGGGAGGGGAGTGATGTGGCTGGGAGGGTGATATGGCTGGGTTGTGTGGATGATTCACGTGGCTGGGAGGGTGATGTGGCTGGGTGTGTGTGGACGACTGACGGGACTGGGGAGTGTGTGGATGTCTGACGTGGCAGGGAGGTGACATGGCTGTGGGCATGTGTGGGTGTGATGTGGCTGGTGGTGTGTTGCGGGGTGACGTGGCTGGGGGCTGGGAGTAGAGAGGGAAGTGAAGTGGCTGGGGTTGTGGATGACTGACGTGGCTGGGAGGTGACATGGCTGTGTGTGTGTGTGTACGACTGACATGGCTGCGGGGTAACATGGCTGGGTGTGTGTGGATGACTGACGTGGTTGGGAGGTGATGTGGCTGGGGGCGAGTGTCGGTGATGTAGATGAGGGTGTGTGGAGGGGGACACCCCTGGGAGGTGGGGACAGTCTCAAGATGGGTGGGTTGGGTGTAGCTTAGGGCTGATGGGCTGTGGATGTGGGGGGAGCCAGCCCTCCAGCGTGGCTGCCAGGCAGGGCCGGCGCTCCCATTAGGCGACCTAGGCGGTCGCCTAGGGCGCTGCTATTTTGGGGGCGCCTGCGCCCCCGCCACCCGTAAAAATTTGGGGGCGGGACCTTCCGCCGCCGCTGTTGGGGGCGGGATTTCGGGGGCGGGACTTTCCGCTGCCTAGGGCGCCAGCAAAGCTGGCGCCGCTACTGCTGCCAGGGGGTCAGCTGACTGGCCTACATCCCTGGGGTCGGGAGAGCCTGTGGGAGAAGCTGACCACAGGGAGCTCGAGGGGGGACTGGTCCCAGGTTGGGGGGCTGTTCTGCACCAGACTGGGGCCTGTGGGGAAGTTTCCCGTCAAATACACATGCCAGCCTCCCGGGGGGGGGCCAGAGAGCAAGTCCATTCATTCATTTTTCTTTTTATTTCCAGTTTCGAATTTTCTACAAGAAAAGAATAAAAAAAATAGAGAACTCTACGGATCGTCCAGCTGCCACGGCAACCATCGCCACGGGGCCAAGGCCATGGCACCGATCACCATGGAGACGAGGCCACAGCACCGAGCACCAGCGGCCACAGGAGGGAGGCCACACAACGATCACCACGGAGACCACGCTACAGCATGAGTCCCCATGGAGACAAGGCCAGGGTGTGGACACTCACCCACACGGCTGCCCCTGCTCGGCCCGCTTCGTGGGCAGCACTCCGTGTCCCAGAGCTGCATCGACCCACAGCCTCCGCCAGGGCCTCTGTTAGCACGACAACACTGGAACCGACAACGGAGACGTCTACAGACACTAGGAAACTACCACCACAACCCCAGGGGAGAGCGCCCCGCTAGCCAGAGCACCCCACCACAGCCCCCTGCCAGCCAGGGCACCCTGACTCAGCCCCCGGCCAGCCAGAGCACCCCACTACACCCAGAGTGCCCCACCACAGCCCCCTGCCAGTCAGGGCACCCCGACTCAGCCAGAGCGCCCTGCTAGCCACAGCCCCCTGCCAGACAGTGGGCCTGGAGCGGGTGCAGGGCAGCAGGGGCTGTCCACTCCCCATGGCTCTCTGCCCTCACCAGGCATATCCCCCATCAGTGGCTCTTTGTCCCCCAACTCTCTGCCCCCTCGTGGCTTCCCTCCCCTGCTGGCTCACTGTCCCTATGAGTCTACTTTCTAGCGAGTTCTCCCGCCCAGTGTTAGTGTTTCATGTCTACACTACAGGCCCCTGCGTCTGCCTTGCCCCACTAGTGGGAGGACTGGGGGGGTCATGTCCCTGCCCCTCCTGGACACTGGGGTCTCCAGGCCCCGTGGGGAGAGCAGGGCCCCCAGCTGGCCGCTCTGCTGCCTCAAGCCAGCACCAGCTCCAGCTCCCCTTGCCTCTCACTCGGCTCTGTGTCCATGGGGGCTCCAGGGGGCTGTTGGGACATGTGGGCCATGGCGGTGGGGGGCTCCTCCCCAACTCCAGGCCCCTCGTCCTGGGAGTGCAGTGGGGGCTGCTCCCTGTCCTGCCCCGGGCAGGCGTGGGGCCGTGCAGGGGGCGCCGTGACAGGGCGGCGCCCCCGGGCCTTGCGGCTGTGGTGGACCTGCAGGTGCAGGGCCATGAGCTCAGGCGCGGAGGTGGCAAAGGGGCAGAAGAGGCATCGGTGCAGGGTGAGCTCACCAGGTGGCACCCCCTCTAGCGCCGGCCGAAGCGACAGGTCCAGCGGTTCGAAGTCGGCCCGGCCATTGCGCAGGGCTCGGCCAGTGCAGGCCGGCTTGCGGCGGGACGGCCGGGGCGGGGGCTCATGACTGGCCGTGCCCCAGGCCTGCGGCAGGAAGGCCCCGCGGTACTTCTCGGCTGCCTGCAGCAGCAGCTCCGGCGGGAAGGCAGGCGGCTTGGCGGGAGCACTGGGAGTGGTGCGGCCCCGTGGCTCCAAGCCCCCGGCCGCGCCTGCGCCAGCGCTGTTCTTCTGCTCGCGGTGGTGGCGCTGCAGGTGGTACTTGAGAGAGCCAGACTGGGTGCCAGCGTAGTCGCAGTGTGGGCACTTGTACGGGCGCTCGCCTGCCGGAGGAGAGGGGAGACGTCAGACCCACGATGGGGAGCCAGACAGAGACAGACGCGGAGAAAGAGGGACACAGACAAACATGGAGACACAGACGGACACAAAGACAGGCCAAGTACCGGGCTAGTTTATTCCACACACCCACGCACACTTAACACCCATACCCACATGCACAGACACTACACGCACATGCACACTACACCCACCCACCCACATGCACACTTACACACACACACACACTACACACAGGCACACTACACACACACACACTACACACAGCACACAGACACACTACACATACATGCACACTACACACAACACACACCTGCATGCACACTTAACACACACACGCACACTACACACACAAACCAAGCACTACTGGTAAGACGATAGCTTTGCTGGTTTAACTTCATGTACCCATGCCGGCAGACTGCAGAGATCACACCACTTCACTCCCCGGTGCCAGCAGGACAGACGGATGCAGAGACTCAGCCACAGACACTGATGTACAGACACAGATGCAGACAGACAGACAGACACACCCAGGCACGTCAGCCTAGCTCCCTTGGGGCGTTTCCAGCAGAACCCATTTCGGACTCCGGCATGGCTCTTTTTACCAAACAGCTTCCATCCCCCATCTCCCCTTTTTCCGGTTTTGCCCCTAATAATTTGGGGAGTAAGCGAGGAACACTGGAAACCCACCATTTTTTGGTTTTAAACAAACCTGGGAAATTCTAAAAAAAGTCCATGTTAGGGTGTAATGTTTGTTTTCACACAAAAACCACTTTCTTTGATGCAACTAAAATATCAGTCGAGACCTCGCAGCCAGCTCATGCCAGGCACTCTGGCCAGGCAAGCCCGTCAGGACCAGCCCGCTGTGTGGGCCAGGACGCAGACACCCACCCAGGGATACCTCTTCTGCTCTGGGCACCGCAGCCTCCAGCACCACCTGC
Source organism: Platysternon megacephalum (assembly GCA_003942145.1). Lineage (NCBI taxonomy): Eukaryota > Metazoa > Chordata > Testudines > Platysternidae > Platysternon > Platysternon megacephalum. The sequence continues at coordinate 325,772 of QXTE01000502.1, forward strand.
TCTGCCCAGCCCGCTGCCCCATCCTAAGTCCACTCCATGTGACACTGGCTTTGTGATCTGGAGACCTGCTCAGATGCAACCACCTCTAAGGTGGAACCCACTCCTAGGGAGTCTCAGGAAATCCTTTGGCACAGGGAAGGTAATAGCCTACTGCTGCTGCCAGCACAGGCAGTCCCACCAGCAGCATGGCTGGTGGAGGCTGGTGCTGTGGGGCTGCCAGTCTGAGTGCAGCTCCTGAGGTGCCCTGCACTGCATGGGCTCCCCTCTGTCTCTCCCCTCCAGCCAGAGGGACTGTAGAGAGCCTGGGGAGGGCTCTGTCCTGCAGGCCCCCCAGCGCCCAGCTCACCTGTGTGGACGCGCAGATGCACCTTGAGATGGTGGGAGGAGCGGAAGGTTTTCCCGCAGTACGGACAGTCTTTGCCTGATGTGCCGCGGCCCCCATCCGGACGCAGGGCCCCGCCGCGCAGCCCCTTCTCCTCTGCACAGACAGGAGGGACAGCGTGAGCCCAGGAGATGGGGGCTCGGGGGAGGGGCAGGGAGTGCAGGCCTCTGGGGCTGGGGAGACATGGAGAGATGGGGGGCGCCTCAGGGTGCATGCGGCTGGGGGGGACGCAGAAGATGGGTGGGAGCTGTGGGGTCCGTATTCACCCTGTATCCCTGGGCTGGGCAGGGCCGTGGTGCTGGGGGTATGTAGGTGGGGTAAGGAGGGGGGTGGGGGTGGGGAGCCATACTCACCCTGTATCCCCGGGCTGGGTAGGGCCGTGCCCCAGCCGGTGCCTGCGTTGGAGCCGCCCCCGCCGTCCGTGGGCAGCCCGTGTCCCGCTGCCGCGTGGAGCGAGGCCAGCGCCCCCAGGGCCCGGCCCCTGGCCCAGTCACCATCCTGAGCCCGGTGGCTGCGGCTGTGCAGGGCCATCTGCTGGTAGGTGGCGAAGGCTCGGGCGCAGTCGGGGCAGCGGTGCTGTCCCACGCCGGTGCCACCCTCCTCCCTGGCCGCCTCACCCCTGTTGTGCCGCCGGCGCTCGCCCCACAGCTGGGCCGCTGCCTCCTGCCCGCTCTCCACTGCGCGGGCTGTGGCCTGGAGCCGCTCGGCGCAGCTGGCGTCGCCCGGCGGGCGCAGCTCCAGGTAGCCCAGGAAGGAGCCCTGCTCAGCCTTGTCTGGGGGCGGCAGGAAGGCAGGGTACAGCGCCTCGTAGCCCAGCAGCAGCCCCCGAGGCGCCTTGGGCTTCCCGCCGGCTGCCGGCACGGCCGCACCCCGCTCCCCCTTCAGCCCCAGCTTGCTGAGATGCACCTTCATGTGGTTCTTGAGGAACCAGGGCTCCTTGAAGCAGCGCCCGCAGACCTGGCACTTGTGGTCGAAGGAGTCCTTGTGTTTGCGCATGTGCCCCTTGAGGAACCAGGACTGGGTGAAGGCCTGGCCGCACACCTGGCAGCGGAACTCGGCGGGGGGCGGCGCGGCAGGGGCTGGGGGCGCCGGGGGGGCGTGGGCCTCCCGGCTGTGCCGCTGCAGCTCCCCCTCCTGGGCGGCGGCAAAGGGGCACTGCCCACACTTGTAGGGCTGGTGCAGGATCCGCAGGTGTCGCTCCCGCTCACCCACCGTCCGGAACTTGCCTTTGCAGAAGGGGCAGCGGAAGCTGGGGGGAGGTAGCGGCGGTGGGGGTGATGGGGGGGCAGGGGGTGGGGCTGGTGGGGGGATAGGCAGCGGTGGGGGCTCCTCCTCCTCCTCTTCCTCCTCTTCTTCCTCCCCCTCGCTGGCGGCTGGCGGGCCCCGCCGCAGCAGCGCCCGCTCCTCCAGCTCCAGCAGCAGGCGGCTCTGGTGGCTGAGGCGGGCGCAGGCCTCGGGGCGGTGGGAGCGGAGGTGGAGCCGCAGGAGGCCGCGCTGGGCAGCGCGGTGCCCACAGTAGGGGCAGGTGAAGGGGGTCTCGCTGGCGTGGATCCGCGTGTGCAGCGCTAGGATGCTGTTAAAGCGGAAGCGCTTGCCACAGACGGCGCAGGGGTAGGGCCGGGCTTTGCGCCCCCCGCCTGCCCCCAGCGCGGGCCCCGGCCCATTGAAGTAGCGCTGCAGGTCCAGCTCTCCGTTGAAGGCCGGGTTGTCGCCCTCGCCAGGGGACAGCTCCTCGGGCAGGGGGGACGGCGGAGGCTCCTGCTGGAGTGGGGGAGACGGCAGGGCTGCGCAGCTGGCGGGGCTGGAGTCCACCGCCTTGTGTGGGGACGGCGACCGGGAGTCCACCTCCTGCAGGGGACAAGAGGGAAGGGGAGCACTGGAGGTGGAAGACAAGTGAGGAATAAAGGGCACCCAGGAAAGGCCCTCTCCTAACTCCCAATAGTTGGAGATTGGGTGAGAGATGGGCTGGAAATGGATTTCCCAGGTCAGGAAAAAAGTTGCGATTTTGGACCTAAAGTGACCAATACCTGAGTCTGCAGAGAGCCTGAGCCCATCGCTGTGAGAGAGGGAAGCTGCCCCAAGTGAGCCCGTCACAGCTACACGGTCTGGAGGGGCCCCCAGAACGACACTGCTCTGGTGGCCTCTTCAGTGCCACCCTGGTAGCGTCTCCACGCAGTGACGACTGATGCAAAGCAATGCCCTAATCTCCCTGAATGGTCCTTTAACCCAGGGGTCCAATATGACGAAGTGGGAATTTTCTGTAATATTTTCATGAAGCCTACGCGTGCCTCAGTTTCCCTCTGTAGTTTGAATTGCTATTCAGTGGAGGGAAAAGGGGGCAGTGCAGGACACATGGTGTGGGTGACACCTTGCTGTCTGGACTGCAGTGAATAGGGTCATTAAGGAACTGGTTGAAACCAACCCACCTCAACAGAGGGTCCCAAGAAACAAAGGAAGCCCCAAGCACTGCGCAGGCAGGTGGGGCTGTGAACTCAGCGTGGCCCTGCCTGGAGACAAAGGACGAGAGGTGACCAGCAGGGGACAAAGTGTGGGCCTCTGGAAGAGGTTGGCTGCTCTCACCTGATGGACTGTGTCTTAACCTCTGTCTCTGTGCTAACCTGAGCCCTCCAGTGCTGTGTGCCAGGCGACAATAAACCGTTGCCTGGTTTGAAAATGCTGCCTGGTGCCACTGTAAATATTTGCTGAGCACGTTTGACCCGGAGGATGCCTCTGACCTGGAGTCCCTCAGCTGGACTCGCTGGGCACAGCTCAGGGACTGTCGCAGGACGGCTGGAGCCCCGAGGTTCAGGCACTGAGGCCACGTGGCCTCCCCTGAAGGAAGCATTGGACCCCTTAGGGCTCTGGCCCACTGACGGGTTCCTCCAGGACTGTGAACAGTGTTAAAAGCTGGGGCCTACCACAGATCCTATGGCTCCATGAAACTCAGCAACTCCGATCCCCTGCCTGGCCGGGGTGAGGGAATCCCACTGTCTGTGTTTACAACCTCATCAGGGGGCCTCCCTCTCCTCCAGCCGCTGCCTCCAGGCCCAAGGCTAGGAAATGGGATCCCAGCGGGATGGAAGAGCACTCACCTCCATGGTGCCAGCGATCACATGCTTCAGTCCTGCTCTTTCAGGGCAGCCGAGGGGATGGGGCAGGGCGCATCTTCAAACCCAACAGACACCGGCATGGGCTGCAAGAGAAAAACCAGAAGAGCTCAGAATTCATCGCCCAGGGATTCACGCCGGACACCCACAATGTGGGATTCACCCTCAACGCCAGCATTGCACAGGGACTCCGGAGCAGTGGCACAGCAGCCAGAGCTGAAAACAGGGGAGTTTGAATGGAGGTGTGTGGGAGAAGGGAGGCAAGCCCCTGTTCCTTCGGGGCAGTGACAGGAGCTTAGGCGGGAAGGCGCTGACTCCTCCAGAGGCAGCAGTGCAAGTGACCCAAGGAACAGCAGAGACGATGAAGGTGACTGGATATGGAAGCTGCAGGATGTACGTTATTCTGGAGAGGGAACCGGAAAGGTGCTGCCTTTGGATGAAGTGCTGCCTGATACAGCTGATGGAAGAGACGACCCAAGGTCTGGAGATGCAGCTAGAAAGTGTGGTTGCATTTCAAAGGGATTTGAGCGGCTGATGGAGGGAAGCGGCTGAAGGGAAACCTCCAGACTTGCAGATGCAGGCTGGACCGGAGAGCTGCGAGGTTAGCCTGCCAGGTTGGGTAAGTGCACAGTGGAAGCATGAGATCCAGACAGAAGAAAAGACCCGACTAGTGAAGAGTAGAGGTAGAGCTGAGGAAGAGGTTTGCTGAGCTGGAAAAGGAAGGGGCACAGCAGGCAGTGACAGAAGGGAGGGCGAGGAAGAAGAGAAGAGCAGCTAGTTCCACAAGAAGAGGGGAAGAGGCAACGGAGATCCAGAGTTCGGAGCCCCAGGAGGACAGAAGAGGACGACGTGCTGAGGACCGCAAGTGAGAGCAGAAGACAAGAAGACACAGCCAGAAAGAACAGAAGGTGGGAGGGTGGAGAATTGCACCATCCCTAGGAAAAGGCAGGTCTCCGTGACTGGGGATTCCCTACTAAGAAGAATAGACAGGCCTGTCACCAGAGCTGATCTGGAGAACAGCAGGGGGTGCTGTCTACCGGGAGCTAAGATACGGGATGGGGACCTGAGGCTGAAGAGGATCCTGATGGGAGCAGGAAAGAACCCACTGACTGTCCTTCACGTGGGAACAAATGCTACAGCTAGATTCAAAGGAGAGTATACCAGGCTGGGGAAGACACTTAAAGAAATGGAGGCTCAGGGGATCTTCCATGGGGTTCTGCCTGTCCCTAGAGGAGTAGAGCAAAGGCAAGACAAGATTATGAACATCAGCAGATGGCTCAGGCTGTGGTGCTATAAGGGGGGCTTTGGGATGTTCGACCACTGGGAGGCAATTCACGGAGGGAGGCCTGTTCTCATGGGATGGACTCCACCTGAGTAGGGAGGGAAATAGACTTTTGGGCTGGAGGTTGGCACAACTCATCAAAATAGCTTTAAACTAGAAACTCGGGGGAGACGGTTGGGCGATGCTCATGTAATCTCCATGCCTGATTCTAACACTGAGCGGGTGGAAAATCAAGTAAAAGAGGATAGAGCAATAGAGACAGGAACAGCAGAGGTAGGAGAATGGACAACAAGAGGAAAGACGGAGCCAATACCAATGACACTAACAGTCTTAGGTGACGCTGGTAGTATAATGACTGTACCTAATGGGCAAGGAATCTGTGCCAAGCCAAGCAGAAACAGCTAAGATGTCTGTACACCAATGCAAGGAGCCTGGGTCACAAAACGGAGGAGCTGGAACGGCTGGTGCAGGAAGTGAAACCAGCTATTACAGGGATAACAGAAACATGGTGGTAGAGCAGTTATGGCAGGAGCGTGGGTATTGAAGGCTCTGTGCTCTTCAAAGACAAAAATAAAGGTAAAAGTGTAGCATTGTATGTTAATGATGAGGTAGATTGTAAAGAAATTAGAGGTGATGAAATGGATAAAAGGGAATCTGTTTGGGTCAAAATCACTTTGGGGAAGAAAGGTAACAGAGACTCCCCTGGGGCAATGCTCAGGGTGTGCTACAGACCCCCAGGATCTGAGCTGGATAGGGATAGAGACCTCTTTAAGGCTTTTAATGAAAGAAATACTACTGGGAATGATGTGATTATGGGAGACTTTAACTTCCCAGATATAGGAGGGAGGACAAGGGCTACTAATAATAGTAGGGCCTAGATGTCCCTGGATGTGATAGCTGACAGATTTCTTCACCAAATAGTCGCTGAACCAACAAGAAGTGATGCCATTTTAGATCTAGTGCTGGTAAGAAGCAAGGACCGCATGGAAGAACTGGCTGTAGAGGACAGACTTTGTTCGAGGGAACATGAGTTAATTCAGTTTAAACTAAACGGAAGGATAAGCAAAAATAGGTCTGCCACTGGGGTCCTTGATTTCCAAAGGGCAAACTTCACAAAATTAAGGGACTTATTATGGAAGTGGACTGGCCTGAGGAACTCGAGGATCTGAATGTGGAGGAGGCTTGGAATTAATTTAAGTCAAAGCTATGTGAAGTCGGCATCCCAAGCAAGGGAAAAATTCGTAGGGAGGGTTGCAGGCCAAGCTGGATGAACAAGCATCTCAAACAGGCCAGTGAGAGAAAGCAGAAAGCCTACAAGGGATGGATCCGCAAAGAAAGCCAACTCTTTGCAGGGGTGCTGGAAAAACTTTTTCAGTGGGGGTGCTGAAGGCAGAAACCAGGTATTTCGGTTGTTATTACTACTGCAAGCCAGGGGGTGCGGCAGCACCTCCAGCTCTCCTGACCATCAACAAGGTTAGCCTTGAAATTAGGCAAAGGTTTCTAACCATCAGAGGAGTGAAGTTCTGGAACAGCCTCCCAAGGGGAGCAGTGTCTGGAGGGCACGTTATGATGGGACTGCTTGCAATGGCATATGGCCCAATACCCTCAGCGGCCGGTGACTGGGCACTAGGTGAGGAGGGCTCTGAGTTACGACAGAGAATTCTTTCCCAGGGGTCTGGCTGGTGGGTCTCACCCACATGCTCAGGGTCTAACCGATCGCCATATCTGACACCGGGAAGGAATTTTCCCCTTGGTCAGATTTGCAGAGACCCTGGGGCGTTTTCCCCTTCCTCTGCAGCATGGGGCACGGGTCACTTGCTGTTTTGAACTAGAGCAAAGGGTGGATTCTCTGTAACTTGAAGTCTTTAAACCAACATTTGAGGATGTCAGCAGGGCCGGCGCAACCCATTAGGCGACCTAGGCGGTCGCCTAGGGCACCAACTTTTGGGGGGCGCCAGCGCCTCAGTCGTCGTCGGAATTTCGGGGGCGGGACCTTCCGCCGCCTCTGTCAGGGGCGGCATTTCGGGGGCGGGACCTTCCGCCGCCTAGGGCGGTGAAAAAGCTGGCGGCACTACTTGATGTCAGTAACTCAGCCAGCGGTCGGAGGTCTGTTACTGGAGTGGGTGGGTGAGGTTCTGTGGCCTGTGATGTGCAGGAGGTCAGAACTAGATTAACATGATGGTTCATTGAGCCCTTAGAGTCTATGAGACGTCAGTTTCACACCCACACACACACCAGCGTCACACCGGAATTCACCCCCCCCAAAACCAGCATCACATTGGATTCTTCCCCTCCCTCCAAGTAGGGTTGCCAACTTTCTAATCGCACAAAACTGAACACCCCTTCCTCGCCCCCTTCCCCGAGGCCCCACCCCTGCCCCACCCCTTCTCCGAGGCCCCGCCCCTGCTCGCTCCATCCCCCCTCCCTCCATCACTCACTCTCCCCCACCCTCACTCACTTTCACTGGGCTGGGGCAGGGGGGTGGGGTGCGGGAGGTGGTTCAGGGTCCCGGTGGTGCTTACCGCGGCTCCCAGGAAGTGGCCGCCGGGTCCCTGCAACCCCTAGGTGGCTAGAGAGGTTCCGTGCGCTGCCCTCGTGCTTGCAGGCACCGCCCCCGCAGCGCCCATGCGCGGAGCCTCCCTGGCCGCCCATGCGCCTGGGGCTGCAAGGATCTAGCGGCCCTTCTGGGAGCCGCACAGAGCTAGGGCAGGCACGGAGCCCACCTTAGCCCCAGGCCCCCGCTGTGCTGCCACCTGGACTTTTAACGGCCCGGTCAGCAGTGCCAACCGGAGCCACCAGGTTCCCTTTTCGACCGGGCGTTCCAGTCAAAAACCAGACGCCTGGCAACCCTACCTCTAAAACCATGCTCACCTCCACAGCCAGCCTGCCTGGCCCAGAGTGCTCTGCACAGCCACCCCCGCCCAGGGCATAGCCCTCTGCCCAGCCGGCCCGGCCCAGATCTCTTGCACAGCCAGCCTGGTGCTACCCAGCCCAGGGCCCCCTGCACAGCCCAAAGCCAGACCTCTCTGCCCAGCCAGATCTGCCCAGTCTCCATGTGGTACCAGGGGCTGGTGCAGCCGTGGGCTGGGTGAACAGCTGCGTGTTCAGGTCGCTGACAGGTTTGGGCTGAACCAAATCCCAACATTTTGAAAATTTTCTGCAACGCAAAACAATCCACTTCTGGTCGAGCCAAACATGTGGCCCAGACTGGATTGGTTCAGGCCTTTGTCCAGGCCTAGCAGAGCTCCCCAGTCTCACCTTTAGCCCAGCAGTCACGGCACTTCCCTGGGATGGGGCAGCCCCTGGTTCAATTCCCCCATGCTGAGGGGAAGGAGGGACTTGACCTGGATCTCCCCCTTTGCAGGAGGGGGCCCTGGCAGCTGTTGGAGCTGTTCCACTGTGTATAGGTGCCTGCTCCAAGCCCCAGGCTATCGACTCAGTCTCATGCTCTCCCTGGCCCAGTGACTATCCATTGTCACTAGGAACGATGCTGGATGGCCACTGGGCCTTGTCCAGCATAGCTGGGCCTCACGTGGGGAGCAGGCAGGGGCTATGAGCGCATCCTGAAGGGATCAAACCTGAAAGGAAGTTTCTCAGCCTTGTCTCTGACTCCTTGGGCCTGCTGGGACCCCAGCTGAAAAGGGCCACAGACCAGGGGACCAGGGAGTCAGTGCCACACCGCTCAGAACACTTGCAGCTCTGCACTGGGACTATGACTATAATGACAATGACTATAATCCAATGTCATGCTTCAGGGCTGCAGCTCCTGCAGGGTCAGGAAGAATGTTTTCCCCCCATACACAGCTGGCCAGATGGATTGAGGCGGCGAAGGTGGGGTCACCTTCCTCTGAAGCATCAGGGATCATCCACAGCTGAAAGGAAATACTGGATGTGGCTGCTGTGAGCTGATCCAGAGAATTCTGCCTTAGATACTTGGCTGGTGGGTCTTGCTCAGGGTCAAACCAATTGTCAGATTTGGGATGGGGGAGGAATTTCCCCCTCAGATTGGCAGGGACCCGGGAGGCGGGGTGTGTCTCGCCTTCCTCTGCAGCATGGGGCATGGGGCATGGGTCACCTGCTGGGAGCATCTGGGCATGTCCCACCACCTGAATTCCCTGCCATTGCAGGGGCCGAGCATTGGTGTGCCGCAGTCTCCCGTTCTCTGCCTCTGGCACACAACCGTTTAGTCTCTAAGGACTGACATGCTTTGGTCTAAGTCAGGTAATTGAGTGAGTCCTGCGTTATGTCTGGCTGACATAAGAGTGGAGTTGCTAGAAGAAGATGCCCAATCTTTGATTAGTGATGGAGAATCCACCCTGTTAGTTGCTCTAACATCAATTCCCTCCTTATTAAGCGTTTGCATGTTGTTCCCAGTTGGAATTTACAGCCATTGGGCCGGTCTAGCCCTCGCCCACAAAGCAAACAGAGCTCTCAGACATGAAGTGTGCCCAGGAGCGGCGCCAGGGTTTTTGCCGCCCTAGGTGGCAGCGCTTGTCCTCTGAGCATTCGGCGGCAGGGGTCCTTCCGCTCCATCGGGGCACTTCGGCGGCGGGTCCCGGAGCGAGTGAAGGACCTGCCGCCGAATTTCTGCCGAAGACCCAGAGCAGAAGGACCCCCCGCTGCCGAATTTCCGCTGAGGGTGGCAAAATGCCGCCCCCCAAATCCTGCCGCCCTAGGCAACTGCCTAGGGTCGCCTAGTGGAAGCACCGGCCCTGAGTGTGCCCCCAGATGCTGTGGTGGCTGCCTGTTTTTGCAGAGAGCCTGAAGCCACACTTCCCAGGGGAGAACTCCTCTGACCCCCATGGGCTCATTGCAGACTTAGTGCCATGCCCAGTGGTGGCTGCATTGTCCACATTAATCATTTCAGTGCTGATCTGGACTGGGGACAGTGGTGGGCAGGCAGTGGGAAGGCACAGCCAGGACACAAGGAGAGGAGGAGGAGGGGATCGAAAAGATGGCCTGAAAGGCTGGTGGGGATTCCCACTGAATGCAACAGTAAGGCACTGACCAAACAGCACCCACACGTTTCACTTCAAGCTGGTCAGAAAACGGGGAGACGTTTCCCCAGGAAATTCTGACTCTGTTGAAAAAATACAAACGTATTTTGCCACTAAAAAGAAAAAAAATCAGTTTTCTGTGGGGGCGAGGGGTGTCCTGGTGAAGGGGAGCGCCCTGTAGCCCTTCCACCCACTCAGCCTGTGCCGGGAGTGGGGGGACTCCCACTGGAGATGGGCAGTGGTACGAAGCCCCCCAGCCTGTGTGTGCGGGGGGAATTCCCAGTGGAGATGGGCAGGGATTTAGTGACTGTACTCAGTGCTCTCCCTCATGCCTCTGCCCGGCCTGGGGCTCCCATGCACACAGCCTGGAGGGCAAACCCCACTTTGCATGGAGAGCGCCCCAGCTAGTGCTCTGGTCCATGCTGGCCCTTACATGCTCAGACCCCACTGGGATCCCAGTGACCTATTGACCTTGGCTGTGAGCCCCCAGGAACACAGGCATCGCCAGCCAGGGCAGCACTGCGGCCCCTCTAGCCCAGATGTTCTCTCCCACACTGACCAGCACCAGATGCTGCAGAGGCAGGGGTAGGACCCGTGCGGTAGCAGTGTGGGGTAACCTGCCCCCCCCCCCAGGAGATCTCATCCTGCTCGCTAATGCCTTAAGCCCCAAAGCAGGAATAATCTCCCTGTTGGCATGAACTGTTATAACCCTGGACATGCCTGTACTCCAGAGAAGCTGCCTGTGCATCTTTACAAGCGGGTGCATCTCTCGGCCTCAGCGACACCCTGTGGGAGAGAGTTCCACCGGCTCGTCACTCCTTGTGTGTGAAAAAGCATTTCTTTCGATCAGTTTTCAATTCCCCCTTTTAATCTCATTAACCAGCCCTTGTCCTTATGCTGTCAGAATGGATGCCCCCCCTTCTCCAGACTGGTCGGTATTTTATAGACCCGGGTCCTCATCAATCTCGCTGTACTGCTAATATGCACTAGCCTCTGGGACGGGGTGCCCAGCACTGCACAGTGTCCAGAGGGGGCCGCCCCATGGATTTATAAATCGGCTTTGTGACATTTGCTGTGATTCCCCATCCCAGATATTAACTATGCTGTGATTCCCTGCACAGAGCCCTGCCAGAAGGAAGTTAGTCAAGGGGCAAAGTCACGGAGAATGGAGGCTCCGCACACCCTGCTCTCCGTGCCTGGCCTGGGGCTACCCTCAAACCCATGTTCTCCCCCCAGGGCCCTGCCCCCAGGCCTAGGTCACTATCCCGTCACTGCATCCTGAGCCCTGCATGGAGATGGCCGAGCTCTTGTCCCCTGGACTGACTCATCTCCATGGCGCACGGGAGCCCCTGGGAGGCGGCTGGGTTAACCCTAACCCTGACCTCTTGGGTGTTTGCCTTTGCCCTCACTGACCCCCTGCCTCCTCCCTTCCCCTCCGCAGGCCGCCCTGCGGCAGCGCCTTTCCCCCCTTCCCTCTGGGGGAGCCGCCGTCCCGGGGAAGGGCCCTGCCGCCTGTGACGGGGCTGGCACAGCCGGGGGAGGGGGAGCTCCCCAGAGTGAGGCCCAGGGAAGAGGGGAGCGCCAGGCCTCAGGGAACCCCTGGGTCCCAGCCAGCCAGCCCAGCATGGGCAGAGGAGGGGAGCAGCTTCCAGCTCGGTCTGCTCGCCAGTGTGCACCTGTCCCGGCGAGGGGCGGGGGAGGGAGCCGGCCCTGCGAAAGGGCTTTATCCCAAGGCATCCCCTCCCCCGCCTGCCCGCCCATCCGTCTGCACAAACTTCTGGGGCCTCCATGAAAGGAGCCCAAAGAAAAAGGATTAAGGTCCGTCTCCCCCCTGCCGCTGGGAGAGCGGCCGCCCTGCCCCGCAGCTCCCCCAGGCCGCACCGGGGACCGCTTCCCTGCCTTGCCCTGCAGCCAGCAGCTCCCAAAGTTGGGCAAGTGCCCCCCCCCGCCCAAGCCGGGGAGCCCAGACAAGTACGGGATTGTCCCCGCTGGCCCCTTCCCCCAGCCGGGGAGAACAAAAGGAGCCGGAGCCGGAGCAGCAGCAGCGCCCGCCTGACTCCTTTGTGCCACTTGTGCTCATGCAAAACAGCACATTCCAGCTCGCCTGGCCCCTGCGCCCCCACCCCGGCCGGGAGCGCCCCGGCCCCCCAGCCTCCAAGCATCTTTTATCCCCTGGCCCCCGAGAAACTGACCCCTCCCCCCTAGGCCCCGACTCGCGTCTGCAGTACAAAGGGCTGCCCCGGGGAGCAGGCCCACTGTGCCACGCAGGCCAGCAGCACCCCCTCTTCCCCGCCACCTCCCCGGCCAGCGGGAGAGCCACGGCAAAAGTTGACTTAGTTTCCCCTGACCGGGCACCCCCTCCCCCACCTGCACGGCACCTGCTCCCAAGTTGGAGCCAGGGCCGGCGCCCAGCCATGGGGCGGCGGGGGCGCTGGCGTGGGCCGCGCGGCACAGCTACTCACGGGCCGGGCGAGGCGACAGCTGGGGAGCCCCCCGCGCCAGCGCTGGGCTGGGGCTGACTGAGCAGAGCAGAGCGGCAAGCGGCCGGCCTCCCCCCTCATTGTATGGAGCAGGCATGCATGCAGCAATTTGCATTTTTTAAGCTTTTCATCACTGCACAGGCAGCGCCGGGAGTTTTCTCCCCCTCTCACCGCCCAGCTCAAAATGGTGGCAGGGCCGGGGGGGGGCCGGGTGTCCCACACAGGCTGGGCTGCCAGGCATGGGGGGAGACGAGGGCCTTTCCCAGTCCCCCCTCTTTTCCCTTTGTTTAGACGGTGACATTTGGTAGAGTCCTGGTTATTGATCACAACATTAAAGAGACAGCGACCGGGAGAGAGACAGAGGAGCCGAGAGACAGGGCGCAGGTGGGGGTAGGAGCCAGGCTGCAGGGCAGGGGGTAGGAGCTCAGGGATGGGGCACAGGGGTGGGGGGGTAGGAGCTCAGGGATGGGGCAGGAGCCCAAAGATGGGGCATGTGGTGGGGCTATTAGCCCAGGGACGGGGTGCAGGGTGGGTGAAGGAACTCAGGGAAGGGTTGTGGGGCAGGGGTAGGACCCATCTGTCCCGTGGGATCACAGCACAGCATAGGTGGTCAGAGGGGACTCTAGGCCTGTCTCTCCTGTGGGGTCATGGCCCCAGTGCAAGTGGGTTTGGAGGGGCTCTGGGCCTGTTTCGCTTATGGGGAGCACAACCCCAGCATGGAGAATGGGGGTCTCTAGGCCTGTCTCTCTCGTGGGGTCACAGCCCCAGGGCTGGGGTTCTCTAGGCCTCTCTCTCCTGTGGGGGTCACAGCCTCAGGGTCAGGGGGTCTCTGGGCCTGTCTCTCCCGTGGGGCCTAGGGTCTCTGGGCCTGTGTCTCCTGTGGAGGCTGGGGGTCTCTGGGCCTGTCTCTCCTGTGGGGGTCACAGCCCCAGGGCTGGGGGTCTCTGGGCCTGTCTCTCCTGTGGGGGTCACAGCCCCAGGGCTGGGAGTCTCTGGGCCTCTCTCTCCTGTGGGGGTCACAGCCCCAGGGCTGGGGGTCTCTGGGCCTCTCTCTCCTGTGGGGGTCACAGCCCCAGGGCTGGGGGTCTCTGGGCCTCCCTCCTGTGGGGGTCACAGCCCCAGCACTGGAGATCTCTGGGCCTGTCTCTCCTGTGGGGTCACAGCCCCAGCACAGGGGAAGGAACAATCAGTTGCATACATACAAAATGGGAAGTGACTGCCTAGGAAGGAGTACTGTGGAAAGGGATCTGGAGGTCATAGTGGATCCCAAGGTAAATAGGAGTCAACAGTGTAACACTGTGACAAAAAAAGCAAACCTCATTCTGGGATGTTTTAGCAGGAGTGTTGTAAGCAAGACATGAGAAGTAATTCTTCCGCTCTACTGCGCGCTGATTAGGCCTCACCTGGAGTATTGAGTCTTTTTCTGGGCGCCACATTTCAGGAAAGATGTGGATAAATTGGAGAAAATCCAGAGAAAAGCAACAAAAATGATAAAAGATTTAGAAAACATGACCTATGAGGGAAGATTGAAAACACTGGGTTTGTGTAGTCTGGAGAAGAGAAGACTGAGGGAACATAACAGTTTTCAAATACATAAATGGCTGTTACAGGGAAGAGGGAGAAAAATTGTTCTTCTTAACCTCTGAGGACAGGACAAGAAGCAATGGGCTTAAATTGCAGCAAGGGTGGTTTAGGTTGGACATTAGGAAAAACTTCCTGTCAGGGTGGTTAAACACTGGAATAAATTGCCTAGGGAGATTTTAGAATCTCCATCATTGGAAATGTTTAAGAGCAGGTTAGACAAACATCTGTCAGGGATGGTCTAGATAATACTTAGTCCTGCCAGGAGCACAGGGGACTGGACTAGACAACCTCTCACAGTCCCTTCCAGTATTTTATGGAGGATGGGGCGGCTCTGGCTCTGGCATTCCTGGGGTGTCACGGGCCCTGCACCACTCCATCCTGACAGGGAGCGGCCCAGTGCTCCAGGGCTGGGATATCTCCAGGCCCCGTTCTCAGTGGAGGCTGGGCGCTTGGACAAACCAAGCGTGGGAGATGCTGGCACACAGCTGGGTCCTGCAGTGGGACTGGCCGCAGCACGGGAACAGAGACAGAGACAGCTGCCAGCACAGCTTTATTAATATGCAGGATATAAATGGCCTGGAGTCTGTACAGTGACCGGCTTCCTGGCTCCAAATGCAGCCACCCCAGCCCCTACTCCCCACAGTCAGGGGGAGGCCGCAGTGCCAGGTCCTGAGGGCATGAGGCAGCAGCCTTCCAGTCCACCTCTCGCTCCTAGGCCAGGCCCCACAGGCTCCTGCTTCCCTGGCAGCCGCAGCCCCCACTCCTGCTGGCCCAGCTCCCTCAGTAAATATATTGTATATTATATACTCCTTAGTACTTGTATAAAGCTCCAGCCCAAAGAGCTGAATCCCCATGATGCTCCAGTCTGTCAGGCAGAGAATTTCCCACAATGCTCTAGTCCCCTAGCACAGAATGTCCAATGATGCTCCAGTATCCCCAGGAGGGAATGTCCCAGGATGCTCGAGTCCACCAAGCACAGAATTTCTCATGATCCTCCAGTCGCTCCCAGCACAGTGTCTCACAATGCTCCAGTCCACCAGCCACTGAATTTCCCACAGTTCTCCACTCTCCCCAGCAGGGAATGTCCTATGATGCTCCAGTCTGCCACGCAAAGACTTCCCATGATGCTCCTGCCCCTGGCTGATGGGGCTGGGCCACCCCAGTGCCCTTGTGGCTGCCGTGCAGTAACCCTGGTGGCTGCGGCTGCTCTGGGAGGGGAGTGGAACAGGCACACACACAGGTGTGCGCGGGTGCGGGTCGACCCAGGAGCACAAACGGACATGTGCAGGCTGGCCTGTGGGTGCAAAAGGGGCCCATGTGTGTGCGTGTGCACATGTGGCGGGATCATTCCATGGGCAGACATGGCTGAGTGACACAGGGATCTCAGCACATTGCTCCATGCAGTGGGTGTGCATGTGCGTGTGGATGAGTCGTTACATGTACAGGTACAGCTGGGTGAGACAGGGATCAGTGTGGTTGTATGGAGAGGTCATTACATGGGCAGGCACGGCTGGGTGAGACAGGGATCAGTGTGGGTGTATGGAGAGGTCATTACATGGGCAGGCACGGCTGGGTGTGACAGGGATCAGGGTGTGCATGGGCGTGGGCACATGAATGGGTTGTTGCACGTGGAGGCACGGCTGGGTGAGACAGGGAGAAGTGTGTGTGCATGGGCGTGTGCACGTGGAGGGGTCGTTGCATGTGGAGGCACGGCTGGGTGAGACAAGGAGCAGTGTGTGCGTATGCACATGAAGGGGTTGTGGCACATGGAGGCACGGCTGGATGAGACAGGGATCAGTGTGTGCGTGGGCGTGGGCACATGAATGGGTTGTTGCACGTGGAGGCACGGCTGGGTGAGACAAGGATCAGTGTGTGCGTGGGCACATGAAGGTGTCTGAACATGGAGGCATGGCTGGGTGAGACAGGGATCAGTGTGTGTGCATGGGCATGTGCACGTGAAGGGGTCGTTGCACGTGGAGGCACAGTTGGGTGAGACAGGGATCAGTGTGTGCGTATGCACATGAAGGGGTTGTGGCACATGGAGGCACAGCTGGGTGAGGCAGGGATCAGTGTGTGCATGGGCTTGTGCACGTGAAGGGGTCGTTGCACGTGGAGGCACAGCTGGGTGAGACAGGGATCAGTGTGTGCGTGGGCACGTGAAGGGGTTGTGGCACGTGGAGGCACGGCTAGGTGAGAAAGGGATCAGTGTGCGTGTGTGTGGGCAGAGGCACGTGAAGGGGTTGTGGCACGGCTGGGTGAGACAGGGATCAGTGTGTGTGCATGGGTATGTGCACGTGAAGGGGTCGTTGCGTGTGGAGGCACGGCTGGTTGAGACAGGGATCAGTGTGTGCGTGGGCACGTGAAGGGGTTGTGGCACATGGAGGCACGGCTGGATGAGACAGGGATCAGTGTGTGCGTGGGTGTGTGTACGTGAAGGGGTCGTTGCACGTGGAGGCACGGCTGGGTGAGACAGGGATCAGTGTGTGTGCATGGGTATGTGCACGTGAAGGGGTCGTTGCGTGTGGAGGCACGGCTGGTTGAGACAGGGATCAGTGTGTGCGTGGGCATGTGAAGGGGTTGTGGCACGTGGAGGCACGGCTAGGTGAGAAAGGGATCAGTGTGCGTTTGTGTGGGCAGAGGCACGTGAAGGGGTTGTGGCACGGCTGGGTGAGACAGGGATCAGTGTGTGCGTGGGCACGTGAAGGGGTCGTTGCACATGGAGGCAAAGTTGGGTGAGACAGGGATCAGTGTGTGCGTGGGCACGTGAAGGGGTCGTTGCACGTGGAGGCACAGTTGGGTGAGACAGGGATCAGTGTGTGCGTGGGGACGTGAAGGGGTTGTAGCACATGGAGGCACGGCTGGATGAGACGGATCAGTGTGTGCGTGGGCGTGTGTACGTGAAGGGGTCGTTGCACGTGGAGGCACAGCTGGGTGAGACAGGGATCAGTGTGTGCGTGGGGACGTGAAGGGGTTGTGGCACATGGAGGCACGGCTGGATGAGACAGGGATCAGTGTGTGCGTGGGCGTGTGTACGTGAAGAGGTCGTTGCACGTGGAGGCACGGCTGGGTGAGACAGGGATCAGTATGCACGTGAGTGGCAATCCTCATGGGGGCTCTGCTCTGCACGTGCGCGTAGGGCTCGGTGAGTGTGTGGGGCAAGAGGTGGGCACACTCGGGGTCCATGAGAGGGGGGTCCTCATGCTATTCAGGTGCTGATGCTGGGGCAGTCCCAGGCCGGACTCAGGGTGCAGCTATCACTGCCCCTCTAGCCCCATGCCAGCCCCGCTGCTCTGACTCCCAGGCCAGATGGGTTTCCTGCCCACACCATCACTGTCCTTCCCTGCCCAGGCCATGGGGCGCTGCGCCCTCCACTGATACCCATCCCCCAGCCCGCATGGTAGCTACAGGGCCCTAGTAGTCCCATGAAGGGTGAGGGGAGGACCCGTGGGGCAGTGGCTGGAGGTCGTCTGGTGACTCCATGCAGTGGGTGGGGAGGGGAGGATCCGTGGGGAAAAGCCAGTGAGGTGCAGTGCCAGGGGTCTGCCAGGGGCTCAGACTGTCCTATTCCTGGCGGCCCCAGGGCTCCGATCCTGCCCCATGCGGCCACGCGAGGCAAACAGCTTCCTGTGCAGGCTCCAGACCCAGCTCTGGGGGAGAGAGAGAGCGGGGTGAGTGCCGGGGGAGGGGCAGACAGACACAGGGGATGGGGCGGACGGACAGCGACAGTGGGGGGCAGATGGACACGAGGGGGACATGGGGGGGCAGATGGACACAGAGTGGGGGAGGGGGACTAGACAGACGGACAGAGGCAGTGTGGGAGGGGTGGGCGCCCCGCCCGTGTGCTGAAGCAGGGCAGACGGACACACAGACTGACGGGCGCCCGGGGGGCGTCCCAGCCACTGTACCTCGGTGCCAGGGTCAGAGCGGGGTCGCCAGGTCGGGGGGGGCGTGGCCGTCTCTCTGGCAAACAAATAAAACACCATTTGTGAGGGTGCCAGGGTCACTGCGGGGAGGGGGAGGGAATGGGGCTGGGAAAGTGAAGCGGGGGGCAGGGTTGGAGCTGGGGGGTCTCAGGGGGAGGAGACCTTGGAGTGGAGCTGGGAGAGGGAGCTGGGGAGGAAAGGGGGTATCTGTGGGCCAATGTGGAGGGTGGAGCTAGGGGCAAGGGCATGGGTGGCAGGGCGGGGGTGGGAAGGCTGGGGGGTGCCCTGGTCCCATGTGGGGGACACAGATGGTGGCAGAAAAGAGCAGCCTGGTCCCGAAATGGCAAGCCCTGGGTCAGCCCCTCCTAGGAGCCAGCAGGCCTGGGGACCCGCAGTGCCCAGGCTTGGGGCAGGGCAGGGCTGGGGTGGGAGGAGGGGAGAACCGTAACCGGGCTGGGGCCCCGCAGTGCCCTGCCTACAGTGCTGTCCATCCCCGGCCACTTACCAGGCAAGACAGTAATGCCCCCCACCCCCACCCCGCTATGTCGTCCGTTCCCCCCCACACTCTTGTGAATTCAAATGCTCCCAGTGCTCCCAGGCCAGCCCCTCCCAGACAGCACAGACAGAGAGACAGACACAGAGAGAGACAGCCCACCAGGCAGACGCACAGCCAGACACAGCCAGAGAGACAGCCCGCCCACCAGCCACCCATGCAGACAGACACACAGAAAGCCAGAGACAGCCAGCCACGCACAGACAGACAGACAGAGAGACAGCCAGCCCAGCATGCACAGCCAGACATACAGCTAGCCCACCAGCCAGCCCTGCACAGACAGACTGAGCCAAAGAGACACACACACACACACAGCCGCAACATCCATGACTGATGGACGGACAGACAGATGGATGGACAGACGGCCGTCCGGACCCCGCTCTGTAGGACAGCCCCCACCCTGGGCAGCTCTGAGTGGGAAAAGTGAGGTGACAGCTAGCCCCCTGGAGCCCCGAGAGATGAGATGGGGATAGAGACAAAGACATACGCCTGCCCCACAGCCCCTGCTCTTCCCCCCTGTACTCACCGGCCGGCGCTGCACTGGGGCAGAGCCCCCTGGCGACTCTGCCCCCCTGGGGGATGGCTCCCCCAGAGCTGGAGAGGCTCCTGAGCCAGCGGCTGTCTCAGACGCTGCAAGAGAACCGGGGTGGGGGGTGAGGCCCCGGGACCCATGCCTGAGCCCACCCACATGCATTGCTGGCATCACCACAGTGACTGGGCTACAGCCCACGGAGCCATGTGTCAACAACAGGGACCAGCGTTGCCCCAGCAGCCTCAGTGCGGGGGAGAGGCAGAGACCCCCCACGCGTCTCCCACAAAGCCAGCCCACCACACACTGGCCCCACAGAGCCTCAAGCCCAGCTGCCTCCCTGAATGCCAGGTGCCAGCCATGTGTACCGTCCCCATGGTGTCAGCTGTCCCGCCACGGTTCCACCAAGCTCCCCAGAGACACCGCCCCCGCAACCCCCCCATTTTGTGGGCTCACCGCGGGGGATGTGCTTGACGTCCAGCTCCCACTCCTCCTCCTCCAGGTGTCCTGGCAGCGAGCAGGCCCCGGGGGAGCGCCCTGCCGCAGGGGACACAGGGCTAGCATCGCAGAACAGGCCCAGGGGGGCAGGGCCGGGGCGGGGGGACGACGTGGCAGCCGGCGGGGAGCATGGGGCCCCGGCCCAGGGGCTGAAGGAAGAGAGAGCCACCGAGGCACGGGTGCGGGCGGCTGCAGAGAGAGGGGATGAGAGAGCACCAGGGGAGAGACCCCCCGGGCCCACAAAGGAGACACCTCTCTACCCCCAGAGACAGACTGCTCCCCAGGGAGAGACCGTTCCCAACCCTGCCCCCAGAGAGACAGCCTAAGGACCCCTCCCCTACCCAGGAGACCTCCATCACCCCTGCTGCTCCCAGAGCCCCACCCCGAGAGACTCCCTGCCATGCCCCCAAGATCCCCCCAGAGTGACCCTGCCATGATGACAGCCCCGCACCCCACGGCACCCCCGCGACCCAGCCCCCCTCACCTCTGCCTGTGAGCAGGCTGCTCAGCAGGGCCTGGCTGGGGCCCTGGATGCTGACAAAGGGCTTGTCCCCGATGCCCATGGAGACCATCTCCTGTGTGCGCAGTTCTGGGCAGGACACAGAGATGTCACAACAGGGCCACGTGCCCCCATCACAACGGGGCCACGTGCCCCAATCTCATCCTGCTGGGGCCACTCTCCGTCCCATCCCCCTCCTTCCCCACCCCATCACAACAGGACCCACCCCCCATTCCCATCCTGCCGGGGCCTCTCCCTCCACCCCATCACAAGAGGACCTACCCTTCGAATCCCATCCCACCAGCAGCCACTCCCTCCATCCCATCCCCCTCCTCCTTCCCCACCCCATCACAATGGGGCCCACCCCCCAATCCCATCCCGCCGGGGCCACTCCCTCCATCCCATCCCCCTAGCATCCACACCCTCCATCCCATCCCCTTCCTCCTTCCCCACCCCATCTCAATGGGGCCCACTCCCCGAATCCCATCCTGCCGGGGCCACTTCCTCCGTCCCGTCCTCCTCCTTCCTCCCCACCCTGTGACGTTGCACCCTATAATGCTTTATAGAAATATGCTTATGAATGTAAATATGACATAATTGGAATATGTTTTATGCTACATATGCCATGTAACATATCTTTGCAAAGGTTATGTTCTACTGAATGCATTCATCCTATTCGTATGCACGTATCATTTTTATATCTGAAGTTATGAGCGTTGGCTCTATGCTTGTGTTTAAAGTGTTTGCTGTAGAAAGCACCTAAGGCAGATTTGGTCAACATAGCATGAAGGGGTTATTCAAGTAATTGGGAGTACTTGGCCAACAATGGACCTTGGTAGACGCCAATCCACATCTGAGCTTTCCTGGGAACATTCAGGCTAACATGGCGTCGGCCTATAAAGAACGAAGTCATGCATGGACATGTGACTTGCCCATGTGACTCCAAAACTCCATCTTGTAGCTGTAATTCTACACAGGGGGAGAGAGGGGTTTCCACCCACAAGAGGGAGGCTATATAAGCCCCTGGGAAACACCTCCATTTTGTCTTCAGCTGGCTCAAGAGATGGCCTCTCCACCCAAAAGGATGCCTGAAAGAAACTGGAACAAAGGCCAGTAACTACAGGGGTGTGCGTGAGAGTGATTTCTGGACCCAGACTAGAAGGAGGCTAATCTGTCAAAGAAGCTTATTGGAACATCTCTGAGGGTGAGATTTACCTGCATTCAGTTTCCTATTATATTAGGCTTAGACGTGCGTGTTTTATTTTGTTTGGTAATTCACTTTGTTCGGTCTGTTATTACTTGGAACCACTTAAATCCTACTTTTTGTATTTAATAAAATAACTTTTTACTTATTAATTAACCCAGAGTATGCATTAATACCTGGGGGGGCAAACAGCTGTGCATCTCTCTCTATCAGTGTTATAGAGGGCAAACAATTTATGAGGTAAAACGGACTTATTTGGGGTTTGGACCCCATTGGGAGCTGGGTATCTGAGTGCTGGAGACAGGAACACTTCTTAAGCTGTTTTCAATTAAGCCTGCAGCTTGTGGGGGACGTGGTTCAGACTTAGATCTGTGTTTGCAGCAGGCAAGCGTGTCTGGCTCAAACAAGGCAGGGTACTGAAGTCCCAAGCTGGCAGGGAAAACAGGCCTAGAGGTAGTCTAGGCACATCAGGTGGCAGTCCCAAAGGGGTCATCTCAGCAGGGCCCATGCCCCCCATCCTCTCCCCTGCCTTGTCACAAGGCCCACATGTGTCCCCATGCGTTACACCAAGAGCCATGTCCCCCCACAATCCCATCCCCTCATCTTGCCACGCTAGTGTCCGTGTCCTCTTGCTTCCCCCAACCCATCACAATGAGGGTTACCCTTTCCCCCCATCCTGACATGCCAGGGCCCATGTACTCACCCCACAACCTCATCCCTCACGCCCCATCTCACTGCAGCCCCGGATCTTGTCCTATCTGTTCCCCCCATTCCTGCCCCCCATACCACCCCTGCCTACCCTTGCTGAGTGTGGCCTGCCTCCACAGCAGCTGGGCCACAGCACTGGTCCACTTGTGCTTCACCTCGGGTGAGGAGGCCTGCAGCGTGTAGGCCTCACGCAGCTTGCGACGCCGGAACCAGAGCTCGAATCGCAGCCCGCTCTCCCCGATGTTCTCCGTCAGCCCCATATCCGCTGTCTGGAGGCGGACAGCATGGCCAGGAGGTGAGACACACCTTGAAGGCCTGGTTGCAGTGTAGAGGGGGACCCATGGGGGAGGTAGTGCTAGGGGAGAAATCCTATGGGGCAGGGGAGGTGGTCCCCTGGGGCAGGGTGGGATGAGCCAGCACACCTTGAAGGCCTGTTTGCAGCGGGGGCGGATGCCCTGGAGTGGAGCAGGGTGGGATAGGGCAGGGATCCCATGGGGCAGGGCAGAACGGGGGGAACAAGGCAGGGGGAACGGATCCTATGGGGCAGGGCAAGGCAGGGGGAGGGGATCCCATGGAGCAGGGCAAGGCAGGGGCAGGAGATCCCACGGGGGAAGGCGGCGCACCTTGTAGGCCTGCTTGTAGACGTAGACGTCCAAGCCGCCCTCGGTGCCCTTGTGCTTGCTGAAGAGCAGCAGCTGCTCGAAAAGGAAGACGTGCCGATGGCACTTGCGGCGCCCACGCAGCACGGTGAACTCGTCCCGGTGCAGCAGCTGCCCCTGCGCCTTCAGCTCCAGCTGCGGGGAGAGGAGACACCACGGGCAATGGGCAACCTCCCCGGGCCAGGCTCGCCACCCCCCAGGGACAGAGCAGTGCATGCTGGGAGAGCCCCTGGCCGCCCCCTCGGGTAGGGACGGAGCAGTGCATGCTGGGAGAGCCCCTGGCCCTCCCTCGGGGAAGGGACAGAGCAGTGCATGCTGGGAAAGCCCCCGGCCACCCGCTCACTTAGGGATGGAGCAGTGCATGTTGGGAGAGCCCCTGGGATCCCGTCCCCCCCGGGACACAGCAGTGCATGCTGGGATGGCCCCTGGGCAGAGCAGTGCATGCTGGGATGGACCTTGCCTACACTCACCTCACAGCCCCGGATCTGCTCCATGGCCAGCAGGTTCCTGCCATGCTGCACCTGGGACTCCAGCAGCTGCTGCGCTGCCCGCAAGGCCTCACGCTCCGGTGCCTGCTCCAGGTCCGTCTCCTGCAGCAGCTCCTCCAGAAAGCGCCCATAGCGCTCCAGCTGCTCCAGGGGCCTCTGCAGGGCACTTGCCAGTGTCGTGTCCTCCCAGGGACCTTCTAGGCTGCTGTGTGCTGTCTGGGGGGAGGAGAGGAGCTGAGCATGGAGCCCACAAGCCGGGCTACTGCACCATCACTGGGGCTTCCAGATCCCAACAGCCGCCCAGACCAAGGAACGGAACCCACAAATCCTAGCTCCCAGACCCCAGCTCTAACCACTAGACCCCACTCCCTTCCTAGCACCAGGGCTAGAACCCAGGAGTGCTGGCTCCCAGACCCCCCCCCGCTCTAACCACTAGACCCCACTCCCTTCCCAGAGCTGAGGATAAGGACATAAGAAGGGTCACACTGGGTCAAACCAATGGTCCCTCTAGCCCAGTATCCTGTCTTCTGACAGGCGCCAGTGCCAGGTGCTTCAGAAGGAATGAACAGAACAGGGCAGTTATTGTGATCCATCGCCTGTCACCCAGTCCCAGCTACTGGCAGTCAGAGGTTTAGGGACACTGAGAGCATGGGGTTGCGTCCCTGACCACTGTGGCTAATAGTCATTGATAGGTAAGTTCATGGAGGATAGGCCCTGTTCTTTTTTTAACCCAGATATATTTAGGCCTTCACAACATCCCCTGGCAATGAGTTCCACAGGTTGACTATGCGCAGTGGGAATAATTACTCTCTTGTTTGTTTGTCTGAAACCTGCTGCCTATTAATTTCATCAGGTGACCCCTAGTTCTTGTGTTATGTGAAGGAGTAAATAACACTTCCCTATTCACTTTCTCCACACCATTAGTGATTTTATAGACCTCAATCATATCCCCTCTTAGTCATCTCTCTTCTAAACTGAACAGTACCAGTCTTTCTAATCTCTCCTCATATGGAAGTTGTTCATTACCTCTAGTCATTTTTGTTGCCCTTCTCTGTACCTTTTCCAATTCCAATATATCTTTTTTGACATGGGGCAACCAGAACTGCATGCAGTATTCAAGATGTGGGCGTACCATGGATTTATATAGTAGCATTATGATATCATATTTTCTATCCCTTTCCTAATGGTTCCTAACATTCTGTTCACTTTTTTGACTGCCGCTGCACATTGAATGGATGATTTCAGAGAACTATCCACAATGACTCCAAAATCTCTTTCTTGAGTGGTAACAGCTAATTTAGCCCCCATCATTTTGTATGTATATTTGGGATTATGTTTTCCAATGTGCATTACTTTGCATTTATCAACATTGAATTTCATCTGCCATTTTGTTGCCCAGTCACCCAGTTTTGTGAGATCCCTTTGTAACTCTTCACAGTCAGTGTTAGACTTAGCTATCTTGAGTAGTTCTGTATCGTCTGCAAATTTTGGCACCTCACTGTTTACCCTTTTTTCCAGATCATTTATGAATATGTTGAACAGCCCTGATCCCAGTATAGATCCTTGGGGAACCCCGCTATTTACCTCTCTCCACAGTGAAAACTGAACATTTATTCCTATCCTGTTTCCTGTCTTTTAACCAGTTATTGATCCATAAAAGGACCTTCCCTCTTATCCCATGACAGTTTACTTTGCATAACAGCCTTTGGTGAGGGACCTTGTCAAAGGCTTTCTGAAAGGCCAAGTACAATATATCCGCTGGATCACCCTTTTTCCACATGGTTGTGCCCCCTCTCAGAGAATTCTAGTGGATTGGTGAGGCATGATTTCTCTTTACAAAAACCATGCTGACTCTTCCCCAACAAATCATGTTCATCCATGTGTCTGATAATTCTGTCCTTTACTACAGTTTCAACCAGTTTGCCCGGTACTGAAAGTCAGTCTTACCGGCCTGTAATTGCCAGGATTGCCTCTGCAGCCTTTTTTTAAAAATTGGTGATACATTAGCTACTCTGCAGCCATCTGGTATGGAAGCTGATTGAAACGATAGGTTACAAACCACAGTTAGTAGTTCTGCAATGTCACATTTGAGTTCCTTCAGAACTCTTGGGTGAATACCACCTGGTCCTGGTGACTTATTGCTGTTTAATTTATCAATTTGTTCCAAAACTGCACTGCTACAGGCTGGAGACCGACTGGCTAAGCAGCAGTTCCACAGAAAGGGACCTGGGGATTACAGTGGACAAAAAGCTGGATATGAGTCAACAGTGTGCCCTTGTTGCCAAGAAGGCTAACGGCATATTGGGCTGCATTAGTAGGAGCATTGCCAGCAGATCGAGGGAAGTGATTATTCCCCTGTATTCGTCACTGGTGAAGCTACATCTGGAGCATTGCGTCCAGTTTTGGGCCCCCCTCCAGAAGAGGGCAACGAAAATGATTA
Organism: Platysternon megacephalum; assembly: GCA_003942145.1. Classification (NCBI taxonomy): domain Eukaryota; kingdom Metazoa; phylum Chordata; order Testudines; family Platysternidae; genus Platysternon; species Platysternon megacephalum. The sequence continues at coordinate 351,105 of QXTE01000502.1, forward strand.
TGGGGCTGGAGCACATGACTTATGAGGAGAGGCTGAGGGAACTGGGCTTATTTAGTCTGCAGAAGAGGAGAGTGAGGGGGGATTTGATAGCAGACTTCAACTGCCTGAAGGGGGGTTCCAAAGAGGATGGAGCTTGGCTATTCTCAGCGGTGGCAGGTGACAGAACAAGGAGCAAGGGGCTCAAGTTGCAGTGGGGGAGATCTAGGTTGGATATTAGGAAAAACTATTTCACTAGGAGGGTGGTGAAGCACTGGAATGGGTTACCTAGGGAGGTGATGGAATCTTCATGCTTAGAGGTTTTAAAGGCCCGGCTTGACAAAGCCCTGGCTGGGATGATTTATTTGGGGTTGGTCCTGCTTTGAGCAGGTGATTGTACTAGATGACCTCATGACGTCTCTTCCAACCATAGTCTTCTATGATTCTATGAAAACCTCCTTTACTCACACCTCAACCTGGGACAGTTCCTCAGATTGGTCACCTACAAAGAATGGCTCAGGTGTGGGAATCTCCCTTACATGCTTTGCAGTGAAGACCAATGCAAAGGATTTGTTTAGCTTTTCTGAAACCTCATCTGCCTTGAGTGCTCCTTTAGCACCTCAATCGTCCATTGATTGTTTGGCAGGCTTCCTGCTTCTGATGTACTTAAAAAAAGATTTGCTGTTTGTTTGTGTGTCTTTTGCTAGTTGCTCTTCAAATTCCTTTTTGGCCTGTCCAATTACACTTTTACATTTGACGTGATAGAACCCAAGAGTCCTGAACTCCCAGCCCTGCCTTGCTTAACCACTAAACCCCACTCCCCTCCCAGAGCTCTGAGCTTCTCCATGGGTACACGCAAGCAGCACAGACAATACCTTGTTGGCAGCTTGCTGAGAGGCCAGTGCCGCATCGAGCTTCTGCCGGTTCTTCACGTAGAGGGCATAGAGACTGAACTGGTCCGCCTGGCGCAGAGAGTGACGGGGGAATTAGAACCAACTTCAGCGTCACCACCTCCCCACGGCACAGGGGACACGGGGGAGACGCAGAAGGGCAGGGCCAATGCAATTAGAGCAGCATCCCAGGGCAGATGGGCTATGGGCTCCTGCAGGGGTCTGCTGGCATCTCCTGGGGAGACGACGGGGGTGCCAGTGAGCAGCACTCATGCCTTGGTGTGGGGAGGTGCCTGGGAGAGGGGAGTTCTGGAGGGAGAGTGGGGGTCCCCAGATGGGTCACGGGGCTGGACACTCACATATCGCAGGAAGCAGCCCCCTGCACGGAGGGGGTGGCTGGCGCAGCCCTGCAGCTCCTTCAGGAAGTAGGTGCGGTGGAAGCCCAGCAGCCGGTCGCGGGTGCCCTCCAAGGCACCGCACTCGCATTTCAGCTCAGGGGGTAGCTCCTGGCACCCCAACTCCAGGGGCAGCAACTCAGCCAGGCAGCCCAGATACTCCTGCTCCGAGGCGATCAGCTCTGCTACCAGCCGCTGCTGGGCGCTGGGCAGGAGAGGGGATGGGCATCAGCGAGGGGCCCTGGGCCCTACCCTGTAGGTGCTGACGAGCCTCCTGCCCTGGGGCTCCCCTACGTGCCGTCCATGGGTCACCCAGCCCGGTGCTCCCCTCAATCCCATGGGCATCGACAGCCCTCCCATGGGTACTAATGGGCCTTGCGCCCCAGTGCCCCCCACACCCTCACAGGTGCCAACAGGCCCTCCACCCCATGGGCACCAACAGGTGGTGCCAGGGCGCACTTCTCTCAGACGAGGCAATGGGTCCCAATGTGTGGGGTATTCGGGTCCCAGTGCGTATGTGGGGTGGCAGTCGTGGGAGGGGACAGTGCCCAGAACCCCAGGGTCCTGGTCTGGTGCAAATACCCCTCCTCCAGAGCGACTCACCCCAGGCGGTGTTTCCGCTCAGTGCTGGGCGTGCCCCCCCACGGCGCCTCGGCTCTCTGGGCGCTGCTGCGAACCAGCATCACGTGCTCCCGGGGCGAGCAGGTCCGGTCCACTACCTCCTGGCTGCTCACTTCCAGCCCACGGATGAGGACGCTCGGGCGGGGAGGGCCGGGCTCGCTCAGTGCCCTCTGCGTGCTGGGGGGACCCTTTGCAGGAGGCTGGCAGGGGGGCAGTGTGCCCAGAGGCAGCGTGGGTGCCTGGAAGAAGGCAGCGGTGGGGGTGCTGGTGGGAGGGGGGCTCCGTTCTTCGTCGCTATTCTCCATGGGGTCCCTGGGGGATGCTAGTGAGTGGCAAGAGGGCACCTCACACAGGCCAGGGGAGAGGCTGCCGGGCGGGGGCAGCAGGCAGCTCATGCTGCGGGAGGAGCCCAGACCGGTGCCCAGGCCCCTCATTGGGCGCTGCGGTGAGCAGGAGGCGCTGGTGCTGTCAGCCCGGCGCCGGGGCGGGGGTCCAGCCTGCAATGCCACCTCCAGCCGCCGCTGCAGGAGGCGCCCCAACTCCTGGCAGCGGGCCCGGCAGCGCCCCAACTCCCGCAGCGCCCAGGGACTCTGCACTGCCAGCCCACGCATCTCCTGGAAGGCGCTGTCCGAGATCTCGCCATGCTGCTGGCAGTACCGGCCCAGCGTCCCCAGCACCACCTCCGGCCCTGCGCCGTCCTCAATGGCCGACAGGCGCCGGACGCCCTCCAGGGCCCAGTCCTGAGCCTACAAGAGAGAGCAGGAGAGACGGGGTCAGAGTGACGTAGGCCACGGGGGTCAGGGAGCTGGCGCCAGGGGGGACAGGGCACCAGGGTCAGAGTGATGCAGGCCATGGGGGGATGGGGAGTTGGGGCCGTGGGGCCAGGGGGGACGGGGGCAACGGGGAGCCGGGGACGGGGGGGACAGCCCTGCAATGGAAATGGGCAGGAATGACAAACGAACCCAGGAAATCACCCCCCCTCCAATGTGTGACGCTGCCCTGGGGGCATCCACACCTGCCTCTGGCATGGATAGCGGGGCTGGGCTGCCTCTGATGTGGGGTCGGCTCCCCCTGCCAGGAACACCCCTTGGGCTGAACTAAGCTGGATGCTAAAGGGAAAGGAGGGATGGGGCAGGCACAGACAGGCAGAGGGGGCACGCCTGAGCAGCTGGCACCTGCTGCAGGAAGCGGTGCAGCCGCAGGGCATTGTGCATGGTGTGCGCACGGCTCTCCAGCCGGCGCTCGAAGCTCTCCAGCTGCTGCCCCTCAGCTGCCAGGTCCCCGTCACCAGCCAGATGCAGAGCCTCATGCCCCCGGGCCAGCCATTCCTGGGAGAGAGAGGAGGAGACCGGGCAGTGCTGTCCCTCCTACGCCCCAGACACCCGCCAGCACAGAGTGCCCCACAGAGCTGACGCACCACAGACACAACCCCCGCCCACTCCCATATGGAGCACCCCATACAGCACATGTCCCCCCAGTACAGAGCGCCCCGCAGACCCAATGCACACCCCACAGCATAGAGCCAACGCTCTCCCACTCTCAGTATGGTGCATCCTGCAGTCAATGCACCCCCTCATCCCCATATGGAACACCCCGCAGAGCCCATGTCCCCGCCACTATAGAGCTCCCTACAGACCCAATGCACACCCCACAGCATAGAGCCAACACTCATCCACCCTCAGTAAGACATTGCCTGCAGAGCAGATATCCCCTCAGTACAGAGTGCCCGGCAGAGACACCATTACCCACCCCAATACAGGGAGCCCCACAGACCCAAATACACACCCCTCACCATAGAGCAACAGGAGAGCCAATGCCCGCCCACCCTCAGTATGTCACAGCCTGCAGAGCCGATGTCCCCCAAATACGATGTGCACCACAGAGCCGACGCAACCCCCCACCTTCAGTATGGCGCACCCCACAGAGCCGACGCGCCCCCCCCAACCTCAGTATGGCGCGCCCCGCAGAGCCGACGCAACCCCCCCAGCTTCAGTATGGCGCGCCCTGCAGAGCCGACGCGCCCCCACACCCTCAGTATGGCGCGCCCCTCAGAGCCGACGCGCCCCCCCCCCTCCCACCCTCAGTATAGTGCACCCCGCAGAGCCACGTAATCCCCCCACCCTCAGTATGGCGTGCCCCTCAGAGCCAACGCATATGCCAGCCCCAGTACAGAGCGCCCCACAGAGCCTATGGCACCCCCCACCCTCAGTATGGTGCGCCCCACAGAGCCAACGTGCCCCCCCCTCAGTATAGCGTGCCCCTCAGAGCCGACGCATCCCCCACCCTCCCACCTCAGTATAGTGCACCCCACAGAGCCACGAAATCCCCCCACTCTCAGTGTGGCGCGCCCCCTAGAGCCAACACAACCCCCCACCCTCAGTATGGCACGTCCTGCAGAGCAAACGCCCGCCCTCTCAGTACAGAGCGCCCCGCAGAGCCTATGCCAGTCCTCCGGTACAGAGCGCCCCACAGAGCCTATGCCACCCCCCCGGTACAG
>QXTE01000502.1:365423-382572 GCA_003942145.1 Platysternon megacephalum
CAGCTCTCTGTGGAGAAAGTAGTAGTTCGGCACTATTTAGGAAAGCTGGATGAGCACAAGTCCATGGGGCTGAATGCACTGCATCCGAGGGTGCTAAAGGAGTTGGCGGATGTGATTGCAGAGCCATTGGCCATTATCTTTGAAAACTCATGGCGATCGGGGGAGGTCCCGGATGACTGGAAAAAGGCTAATGTAGTGCCCATCTTTTAAAAAGGGAAGAAGGAGGATCTGGGGAACTACAGGCCAGTCAGCCTCACCTCAGTCCCTGGAAAAATCATGGAGCAGGTCCTCAAGGAATCAATTCTGAAGCACTTAGAGGAAAGGAAAGTGATCAGGAACAGTCAGCATGGATTCACCAAGGGCAAGTCATGCCTGACTAACCTAATTGCCTTCTATGACGAGATAACTGGCTCTGTGGATGAGGGGAAAGCAGTGGACATGTTATTCCTTGACTTTAGCAAAGCTTTTGATACAGTTGTGACGAAGTGGGAATGTTCTTGATGTGTTCTTTGAATACTGAGGGGGAAGTATTGACCGGGGAAGGTTGCAGGGGACCTTGGCTGGGACTGCCTGCATTGGGGAAGGAAGGATACCTGAGCATGTAACATGAGAACCCAGGAGGGGGGTTGGAGGCCAGGTAACACCTCTGCCCGGAAACTGGACAAAGGACACAAAGGCTGGGGGAGGAGCCGGGGGGAAGGCCAGAAAGGAGAGGCCTGGAGGGAGTTTTCAGTTTGGAGCTGGCTGGAAAATGGAGAGGGGTGCCCCGATGGGGCTTGGGCTTCCCAACGGGGCTGTGGCCTCCCTGGGGCCCCCCAGATGGACCTAACTAAAGGGGGTCCTGTTGTCTGTACCAGCAAGACCTGTTTTGGACTGTGTTCCTGTCGTCTCAATAAACCTTCTGTTTTACTGACTAGCTGAGAGTCATGGTGAATCGCAGGAAGCCGGAGGTGCAGGGCCCTGACTCCCCCACACTCCGTGACAACTGGTGGTAGTGGTGGGATCTACGGCACCCCGTGGATGGCGCTTCCTGCAGTAAGTGACTGGGGAGCAGTGAAACGAAGGGGGATTGACGGGGACCAGGCATGCTGAAGAGTCAGCGAGGGACGGTTTCAGGGGGTGATTAACCCCTGGGAGTGTGTGACCAGCGAGAAGGACTTTTGCAGTAACAGGGTCCCCCGGGGGATCATGGCGAGCGGTCCCAGGGGCGGAGGAGTCTGCAGCTCGACCCTGGCAGAGAGGTAGTGACCTCGAGAAGGGCTGGCACACTAGGGGTCTCCCTGGAAACTGTGGGGAGTGGCAAGCACCCAGGCCTGTGAGTGGCCAGCAGGAAGATGTATGCCAAGCGGCTTAAGAGCGACCTGGTAGAGATGTGCAGGCAGAGGGGCTGCGCAGTGGGAGGCTCACCAAAGAACAGCTCATTGCCCAGCTGGAGGAGGGAGATCGCTCGAATGAACTGATTCCTGTCTCTGAGGGAAGCAGCCTGGCAGATGCAGCGCAAGCACCAGTATCTGTCCTAGCTGGGAGTGGTCAGCTGGCTGCTGAGGGCTTCCTGAGACCCCTCCTTCCTATGCCTAGGGGAAGGGTGGGGAGGAGCCCAGCGAATACCGAGGGCACCGTGACCCCCCTGGCCAGCAGGGGATCCTCCCGGCGACGCTCGGCATCCGTGGAATGGAAGCGGCTGGAATGGGAGAAAGAGCTAAAACTGAGAGAGCTGGCAGATCGTGAAAAACAGAGACAGCATGAAGAGAGACAGAGGCAGCATGAACTGGAGGAGAAAGAGAGACAGAGGCAGCATGAAGAGAGACAGAGGCAGGATGAACTGGAGCTGGTGAGGCTGAGGGGCAGCAAGCCCCCGGCTGCGGTGAGTGAGGGGGGACCCAGGACTGCACGGAGCTTTGATAAGTGCATCCTGGCCCAGCGTAAGGAGGGGGAGGACATGGATGACTTCCTGGATGCCTTTGAGATGGCCTGCGAGCTGCACCAGGTTGATCCTGCAGACCCCCTTACTGGACCCCAAAGCCGTGGCTTTGTACCGCCAACTGGAAGGGGTGGAGAAAGGGGACTACGAACTATTCAAGAAGGCCCTGCTACGTGAGTTTGGGCTGACTCCTGAGATGTACCGGGAAAGGTTCCGGAGTCAGGATAAAACCCCTGAGGTCTCATATCTGCAACTAGCCATCCGCATGGAGGGATACGCCAGCAAGTGGACAGATGGGGCCCAGACAAAGGAGGGCCTGGTTAAACTGATGGTATTGGAGCAACTGTATGAGCAGTGCCCATCCGACCTGAGGCTGTGGTTGGTGGACAAAAAGCCAGAGAACCCGTGACATGCAGGGCGGGCAGCTGGCCGATGAGTTTGTGAAGAGCCGGTCAGGGGTTGGCAGGGAGGAGTCCCAAAGGAACAGACCCGCCACGATGCAGAGAGAGAGTGACCCTGGGACCTCCCCTAGGGGAAATATGGAGAATATCCCCCCAAGGGAAACATCCGGCATCAGGGCCAACCGACTGGCTCGAGGGGACCAACAGGACATGAGCTGCTATTACTGTGGCCAGAGAGGCCACATACGGACCCAGTGCCCCAGGATCAGGGACAGACTGAGCAGACCGGACCCACAGAGGGTTAACTTGGTAGAGACCCAGCTGGACGAGGGGCAGGCTTCCCAGGCAAGGGGGGCTGACAGCTTATCAACTGTTCAGGAGAGAGGAGGGCCCCCGGCCAACTCCTCTGCAGGGCTGGATGCTCCGGACACCAGGTTCTCCATTTACAGGGTGGGTGTGGGGCTGTCCCTGCGGAGTGAGTGCCTTGTTCCCCTGGAGGTGGATGGGAGGAAAGTCTATGGATACTGGGACATGGGCGCTGAGGTGGCGCTGGCCCGGCCCGACGTGGTAGCTCCAGATCAGGTGATGCCCAACACCTATCTGACCCTGACGGGGGTGGGCGGGACCCCATTCAAGGTGCCCGTGGCGAGGGTACACTTGAGATGGGGGGACGAGGGCCCCAAGGAAGTGGGAGTGCACCACCATTTGCCCACTGAGGTGTTAATGGGGGGGGACCTGGAGGACTGGCCAAGCAAACCCCAGGGTGCCCTGGTCATGACCCATAGCCAGAGCTGGCAAGGGGCACTGCACCCTAATATATGGAGATATACCTATCTCATAGAACTGGAAGGGACCCTGAAAGGTCATCGAGTCCAGCCCCCTGCCTTCACAGCAGGACCAAGTACTGATTTTGTCCCAAATCCCTAAGTGGTCCTCTCAAGGACTGAACTCACAACCCTGGGTTTAGCAGGCCAATGCTCAAACCACTGAACTATCCCTCTCCCCACCCTGACCTCGGGGAGGGTACCTTGCCCGAGGCACAGGGCCCTAGCCCGGAGCGGAGGGAGTGCCCAGGGACACGGCTCAGGGAGGCTGCGGCTTCAGACTCAGCCAGTGAGAGAGAGCAGGTCCCCATCCCTGTCCCAGCCGCTGAGTTCCAGGCCGAGTTGCAGAAAGATCCTTCCTTGTGGAAGATAAGGGACCTGGCTGACCTCAATGCGGTGCAGACCATGGGGAGAGGTTGCTGGAAAAGGTTCCTGTGGGAGAAGGGATTCCTGTACTGAGAATGGGCTCCCCCAGGGGAAATGGAGGCAGGGGGAGTCAGGAGGCAGCTGGTGGTACCCCGGAAGTATCGCCGCCAGCTGCTGTACTGGGCCCATGACATCCCCCTCTCAGGGCACCAGGGAATCTGGCGTACCCGGCAGAGGCTGCTACAGAACTTTTACTGGGGTCTTTGTTACTGTCCGACAGTACTGCCGATCCTGTCACCCCTGTCAGAGGGTGAGGAAGGCCCGGGACAAGGGAAAAACAGCTTTAGGACCCTTGCCCAGCATAGAGGAGCCTTTCCAGGGGGTGGCCAAGGTAAAAAAGGGGGGCTCTTAACCAAGAGAGCCCAAATCACAGCCCTCCAGACTGGAACGCTGGGAGAAAACCCCATCCCAGTTTGAACCCCAGGGGTATTGGGGTGGAAAAAGGGCACGGGCCGCCTAAGCCTCCCCACATGCGGACTACGAGTGCCATCGAGCAGACCCGACCTAAAGGGGGGCAGGAAACTGGAAGGGCCTGGTGTAATTCTCACCAAGGAATGGCAGAGATGATGTGGAATCCATGGGAACATTGCTAGGTTCGAACTTCCCCAGGTCACTGGCTGAAGTGACCCTGCTCAGTTCGGTCTCGAATGGGGGAGAGAGGTGACGAAGTGGGAATGTTCTTGATGTGTTCTTTGAATACTGAGGGGGGAGTATTGACCGGGGAAGGTTGCAGGGGACCTTGGCTGGGACTGCCTGCATTGGGAAGGGAGGATACCTGAGCATGTAACATGAGAACCCAGGAGGGGGGTTGGAGGCCAGGTAACACCTCTGCCCAGGAATCTGGACAAAGCACACAAAGGCTGGGGGAGCAGCCGGGGGGAAGGCCAGAAAGGAGAGGCCTGGAGGGAGTTTTCAGTTTGGAGCTGGCTGGAAAATGGAGAGGGGTGCCCCGCTGGGGCTTGGGCTTCCCAACGGGGCTGTGGCCTCCCTGGGGCCCCCCAGATGGACCTAACTACAGGGGGTCCTGTTGTCTGTACCAGCAAGACCTGTTTTGGACTGTGTTCCTGTCGTCTCAATAAACCTTCTGTTTTACTGACTAGCTGAGAGTCATGGTGAATCACAGGAAGCCGGGGGTGCAGGGCCCTGACTCCCCCACACTCCGTGACAACGGTCTCCCACAGTATTCTTGCCAGCAAGTTAAAGAAGTATGGGCTGGATGAATGGACTATAAGGTGGATAGAAAGCTGGCTAGATCATCGGGCTCAACGGGTAGTGATCAACGGCTCGATGTCTAGTTGGCAGCAGGTATCAAGCGGAGTGCCCCAAGGGTCAGTCCTGAGGCAGGTTTTGTTCAATATCTTCATTAATGATCTGGAGCAGTAGCGGCGCCAGCTCTTCCGGCGCCCTAGGCAGCGGAACGTCCCGCCCCCGAAATGCCGCCCCCAACAGCAGCGGCGGAAGGTCCTGCCCCCAAATTTCTATGGGCGGCGGGGGTGCCGGCGCCCCCAAAATAGCAGTGCCCTAGGCGACCGCCTAGGTCGCCTAATGGGTTGCGCCGGCCCTGATCTGGAGGATGGCGTGGACTGCATCCTCAGCAAGTTTGCAGATGACACTAAACTGGGAGGAGCGGTAGATACGCTGGAGGGACGGGATAGGATACAGAGGGACCTAGACAAATTAGAGGATTGGGCCAAAAGAAACCTGATGAGGTTCAACAAGGACAAGTGCAGAGTCCTGCACTTAGGACGGAAGAATCCCATGCACTGTTACAGACTAGGGACCGAATGGCTAGGCAGCAGTTCTGCAGAAAAGGACCTAGGGGTTACAGTGGACAAGAAGCTGGATATGAGTCAACAGTGTGCCCTTGTTGCCAAGAAGGCTAATGGCATTTTGGGCTGTATAAGTAGGGGCATTGCCAGCAGATCGAGGGACGTAATCATTCCCCTCTATTCGACATTGGTGAGGCCTCATCTGGAGTACTGTGTCCAGTTTTGGGCCCCACACTACAAGAAAGATGTGGAAAAATTGGAAAGAGTCCAGCAGAGGACAACAAAAATGATTAGGGGGCTGGAGCACATGACTTATGAGGAGAGCCTGAGGGAACTGGGATTGTTTAGTCTGCAGAAGAGAAGAATGAGGGGGGATTTGATAGCTGCTTTCAACTACCTGAAAGGGGGTTCCAAAGAGGATGGAGCTAGGCTGTTCTCAATGGTACCAGATGACAGAACAAGGAGTAATGGTCTCAAGTTGCAGTGGGGGAGGTTTAGGTTGGATATTAGGAAAAACTTTTTCACTAGGAGGGTGGTGAAGTACTGGAATGGGTTACCTAAGGAGGTGGTGGAATCTCCATCCTTAGAGGTTTTTCAGGCCCAGCTTGACAAAGCCCTGGCTGGGATGATTTAGTTGGTGTTGGTCCTGCTTTGAGCAGGGGATTGGACTAGATGACCTCCTGAGGTCCCTTCCAACCCTGATATTCTATGATTCTATGAAGGCCAAGGGGCACCAAGCTGCAAGGGGACTCGGGGTATGGGGGAGGTGAGCTGCATGGGGGTGTCACATACCTCATCACTCTCAGCCAATTCCGATGCCTCCAACTCGGCACTGGCCACTTGCACCGACTGGATCACGCCCTGGCAGAGCCCACAGAGCCGCTCCAGCGCCTGCAGGGAGAGACAGCGGGCAGCGAGGGGGACACGGACCCCTGGAGGAGATGGCGGGAAGGGGGGCTGGGGTTCAGCCAGGGGTACTGCGGGGGGGAATGTGCCACCCCTGGTTACGTGGGAGGTTGTGTGACACAGTTTGCTGCAGGAGGCAGGGGTTGTGGAGGTGTTGGGGTGCTGCAGGGCTATGGGAGTCACTCCTAGCTCTCACCTGGCACATCTCCACCCACTGGGTCTGCAAGTGCTGCAGGGTCCCGCCCAGAGTCGGCTGCAGCTGCTCCGGGTCCACGAACTGGGGCAGGTCGCCTGGGGAGAGCACGAGTGCCTCCTGGGGAAAGGAGCAGGGCGTCACCAAGCAGGGAACCCCCACTGCCTCCCTCAGCTAGGGGAAAACCTGCCACCCCTCTGCTCCTGGCCAGGGAACCCACTCCCATGATCCCCTCCCCTCCCTGACAGGGAACCCCCTCCCATTATCCCCCCCCCCACAGGGAACCCCACACACCCCCTCCCACCTGCACCTGCCAGGCAGGAAACCCCTCCCATTATCCTTCTCCCCCACCCCCTCCCTCCCAGGCAGGGAATCCCCCCCACACTCCCTCCCAGCACTCTCACTCTAGTTCAGGTGCTGTCAGTCCTTCCTACCCCACCCCTGACGCCCCCTACCTGAATGAGTGGCAGCTCCTCGCAGCCCTCCGGTGGGGCCAGCACGAGCAGGCGGCTCACAGGAGCTGGTGAAGCCTCCTGCAAGGCAAGAAGAAATCAGGCTGCCACCCCAGTGCCCAGGTCAGGGGGATGTGGGGGGTGGGGGCAGGCAGGGGGCAAAGGTGTTCCTTGGAGTCCTTGCAGGGCTGGCAGCAGGGTGGGGAGGGGCCATGCATAGAAGGTGCAGGCAGTGTGGGGAGCTTTGCACCATGGGGTGGGTGGGGAGGAGTTATTGTGGGGCAAGGAGCAGCATGGGGCCATGTGCGGGGCAGGGCAGGCTGTAGGCAGGGAGCCATGCGCCGTGGGGCAGGGCAGGAGGAGCAGCATGGTACCATGTGGGAGGCAAGCAAGGGGTGGGGTGGGGAGGGGTCATTGCAGGGGAAGCTGGGTGGCTGTGTTGGGTGCTTGCAAGATTGGCAGCCGTGCAGGTGGTGGTGCGGCAGGGCTGGGCTCCGCAGGGGGGAGAACCAGAGAACCGTTAGAGGGGGTAGGAAGGGGGCTGTGCAGGTGGGGGTGGCAATGCTGGGGGGTCTGTCTGGGGCAGTACCTGCAGCTCCTGCAGGGCTGGTAGCAGTGCAGGGGGGTGGGGGGACAGAGCCCCCCCTTGCCGCAGATCCAGCAGCACCGTCAGCCCCAGCTCCTGCTGCTCCTTCCTACAGGGGAGAGGACAGTGAGGGGTTAATGGGGTGACAGCTCTCACCCCCCGGTAGGGGATGGGGTGAGGTGTGCAGCATGGGGAAGTTGTGGGGGTTTATGGGGGACAATGTGGGGTTGGTGTAGGGAGCATGGGGGTTTATGTAGGGAGGACAGTGTGAGAAGTGGGGATGAGGCTGTGGGGGAAGGAGGAGTGCAGGCTGTGTGGAAGGAGCTAGTGTGGGGGAAGACGTGAAAAGTGGGGGGATGTATGTGGGAGGACTGGGGTCTCCCCGTTGGTGTTACCTGAGCAGCGAATGCAGGTATTGCAGGGCCTGGCTCAGCTCCCCCTGGGCCGGGAGGGGTTGGCGTAGGGATGGGGAGGATCGGCAGGGATCCGTGGGGGAGGTGGTGTAGGGATGTGAGGGGATGGATGTGGGAGGACTGGGGTCTCCCTGGTGCTGGCATTACCTGAGCAGTGAATGCAGGTACCGCAAGGCCTGGCTCAGTTCCCCCTGGGCTGGGGCCGGCTCCCCTGTGGACTGGGGGGTGACGGTCAGCAAGGCCCTTCCCATCCGGTCTACTCCGCCTGCAGGGGCAAGGCAGGGTGAAGGAGGCCATGAGCCTGGGCAGGGCCCATGACACGCTCCCCCCCCCCCCCAGGAGCAGGTAGAGGGAGGACAGCTGTGGGGCAGCCCTAGGGTGGTGGGAGTGAGTTCTATTCTGTGCTCCCAGAAGCTGGGCCAAGCAGGAGGAGCAGCTGCTTGGGGTCTTCCCTGCGCTTGTTGTGAGCTAGCAGGTGGCAGAAGGGGAGTCTCCACCCCCCCCCCCCCCCCCCCCCCCCCCCCCCCCCCCCCCCCCCCCCCCCCCCCNACCTGCGGTGCCAGGGAGATGCCCAGCTGTAGAAAACCCCTGCCCCAGAGAGCCAGGCCACTACACTGAACCCAGGAGCAGCCTTTCCCTCAGGCAGCCACGGCCTCCTTCCCGTGCCACGGCTCTGCATGAGGCCGCCAGCCCCATGCCACGTGGGGCACTGGGCAGAGGGGCATGGACAGCGCAGCGTGGCAAACAGGGCTCGCATGCTCTGTTCAATTGCCCCAGTAGCTGAGGGCCGAGCCCTGGCTCTGACCCCTGCCCCATGGGCTGCACCCACATTACCGTATCTGCCTCTAAAGGAGGGCCTGAGGCCAGGCTGCCTGGGAAGGGAATGGAAACAATGAACAAGAAGCACGAGGGTGCAACTCAGGGCCCCCCAGCCAAGGGGCTCGAGGCCCCTTGGGCACATTCTGCCCAAGACCAAAGCAGCTCTAGACCCCAGGACCTCCTAGCTCCCAACCAGCGCCCTCTCTGCTGGGCCACAGTCCATCCGGCCATCAGCACTGCATCAGGGCTGGGCTTTCCTTGGCCTGGCCGGCTCCAGGACGCCGGGTTTGTCCAGGCAGCTCCCTCGGTGCACTTAGGCCGACAGGGCACCAGGCCCAAGCCGAGGAGGGGAGTGGCCCGCTTCAAGGCGACAGGAGGGACATGAGGGTGGGGGTGCTGCTACACCAGGCTTCGGGGTGCCAGCCCTCCCCCATCCACGTGCCTAGGGGCGCTAACCAGCATAGGCCCGGGCACTCACCTGTCAGCTGGAAGATGCCTGAGCGCAAAAGCTCCCAGTCTACATCTTGCCCCACAGGGGCTGAGGTGGGGGGCAGGGATTCCATGGGGCAGCTGGTTCCTGCACCCCCTGTGAGGGGCAAAGCACTCTCCACAAAGGGGGCTGCACCAGCACCAACAGCCTCCGTCCTCTCCAGCGATCCGGGGGCAGCCTCTTGCTCTGCGCCGGTTGGGACTGCAGCCTCTGCCGGGGCGGCTGTGAGGGCCCCCTGCCCGGGGCAGTCAGCACAAGTCTCTTCCTCTTGGCTTGGGGGGATGGCTCCCTCTCCTGGGGTGGGGGCAATGGAGAGTCTGGTGACAGAGGGGCTGTCCGGCTCCGTGCTGCTGGGGGGGATGCCCCCCTCTCCTGGGGTGGGGGCAATGGGGAGTCCGGTGCCAGAGGCGTTGCCCCCTTCTGTGCTGTTGGGGAGAACACTCCCTTGTCCTGGGCTGGTGGCAACAGACTGTTTGGCGCCAGAGGGGCTGCCCCCTTCTTTGGTGCTGGGGGAGACACCCCCCTCTCCTGGGGTGGAGGTAATGGGCAGTCTGGTGCCAGAGGGGCTGCCCTCCTTTTTGGTGCTCGGGGGGATGTCCCCCTCTCCTGGGACGGGGACAACAGGGAGTCCAGTGCCAGCAGGGATACCCCCCTCTTTGGTGCCAGCCGGGGCGTCCCCCACCCCTGCCCCAGGAGACCCAGGCTCCTTCCAATCCACACCGGTGGGGCAGCCTCTCCCTCCCCACTTTCTCCTCCTGCGGTTGCCCTTGGCAGCCCGGTGTGGCAGCCCTGGAGCAGAGTCCCCAACGGCCCCTTGCTGGGGGCTTGTCCTGGCTCCCGGTGGCTCTGCTCTGGCTGGCCTCAGGTCAGAGCTGGGAGCCTCGTGCCGGGGGCTGCTTGGCCTTGGAAGGCCCTGGCTCTGTTCCCGCTGCCCAGGGCTAGGCCATGCAGCTGGCCAGGCCGCCTGCCCCCGTCCCTCACTGAGCCCCTGCACCTCAGCCACAGTGCTGGGCTGGGGAGAGATGGCTGGGGGGGCAGGGTCCCCGCTCCGCTGCACCTCCCCGAGGCTGCAATCCCCTCCTTGCTGCCTCTCCCCAGGGACCCCATCCTGCTGCTTCTCCTCAGGGTCCCCACTCCGCTGTACCTCCCCGAGGCTGCAATCCCCTCCTTGCTGCCTCTTCACAGGGACCCCATCCCACTGCTTCTCCTCAGGGTCCCCACTCTGCTGCACCTCCCTGAGGCTGCAATCCCCTCCTTGCTGCCTCTCCCCAGGGACCCCATCCCACTGCTTCTCCTCAGGGTCCCCACTCCGCTGTACCTCCCCGAGGCTGCAATCCCCTCCTTGCTGCCTCTTCACAGGGACCCCATCCCACTGCTTCTCCTCAGGGTCCCCACTCTGCTGCACCTCCCTGAGGCTGCAATCCCCTCCTTGCTGCCTCTCCCCAGGGACCCCATCCCACTGCTTCTCCTCAGGGTCCCCACTCCGCTGTACCTCCCCGAGGCTGCAATCCCCTCCTTGCTGCCTCTCCCCAGGGACCCCATCCCACTGCTTCTCCTCAGGGTCCCCACTCCGCTGCTCCTCCTTGAGGCTGGGATCCCCTCCCCGCCACCCCTCCGGAGGGTCCCCACCCTTCTGCTCATCCCCCAGGCTGGGATCCCCTGCCCTCTCCCCAGTGTCTCCTCCCCACCACCTCTCCCCAGGCAGATGCCCCTCTTTGCCCCGACTCTGTGCTGCCACTTTGTGTGCAGGGCCCCCCAGATCCTGCCCATCCCCCTGGCTGGCCCTTGGCCCTCCAGTCTCCCCATATGGCCTCTGTAGGTCCCAGCCTCGGAGGAGCCCTGCTTGGCTGGGATCCGCCCCTGGCCGCCCCCCTCCCCAGGTCCTGCGGGGCCGGTTCCTGGGCAGAGTCTCCTCCCGGCTGGGCTTGTGGTGCAGCCAGGCACGGTGGCGCCGGTTGCGGCCCTTGCCCTGGCCCTTGCGGGCGGGAAGGGTGCAGCTCTGGGAATTGGGGGACACTGGGGTCGGGGGGGCGTCGTGCCGGGGTGGGCTGATTTCCAGGAGCTGCACGTACTCCCCCTCCAGGCCCCCACCCTCCGCCTCCTGGCTCTCCCCGCCTGAGTGGCGCCCGTCCCCAGGGCTGCGAGCCCCCAGCACCTCAGGGCTGGGGCCCGGCAGGCAACGCCGCCCCACCATGAAGCTGCCCTGGTGCACGAACTGCGGGCAGATGAGTTCGGTCCAGGGCAGGCGCAGAACCCGCTCTTCAGCTGCCAGCAGGCAACGCTCCAGCCGCCCGGCCCGCCGGTCTTTGTTGATGCCGTTCAGCCATTCGGCAGTGAAGAGGAAGGGGTAGGCGTCAGGCAGCACCGGCAGCTCCTGCACGCTGCGCCCGTCCGGCGACAGGCACTTGAGCACCAGGCGGGGGGCACGGGACAGGTAGGGGGCCACCTGCAGGTAGAAATCACCAGGACACAGCTGCTGCCAGGGCAGGGAGCTGAGCTGCACCACCACCTTCTCGTGCAGACAGAGCGGCCAGCCCTCGTGACAGAACACAAACCCGCTGTACTGGGCCTGACGGGAGAGAGAGACAGAGTCAGGGGGCAGCACAACCTGGGGCACCCGGTCCTGTGCCTGCGAGGCCAGATACGCCTCTTCATGCACTGGGCCTGTAGCTAGGTGCCAGGCCTGTAGCCGCACACCCCTCCACGCGCCGGGCCCGCGGACAGACGCGCGTCCCCTCCACGCGCCGGGCCCGCGGACAGACGCGCGCCCCCTCCACGCGCCGGGCCCCCGGACAGACGCGCATCCCCTCCACGCGCCGGGCCCCCGGACAGACGCGCGCCCCCTCCACGCGCCGGGCCCCCGGACAGACGCGCGTCCCCTCCACGCGCCGGGCCCCCGGACAGACGCGCGTCCCCTCCACGCGCCGGGCCAACAGACAGACACACACCACCTCCACATGCTGGGCCTACAGTCAGACACACACCACCTCCACGCACCAGGCCCACAAACAAATAGACACCCCTCCACACGCCGGGCCTACGGACAGACGAACGCCCCCTCCACACGCCAGGCCCACAGACAGACAGACGCCCCCTCCATGCGCCGGGCCTGCAGATAGACACACACACCCCCACGCATCGGGCCCGCAAACTGACACACGTCCCTCCATGCACTGGGCCCAACCCACAGACACACGCCCCTCAACACGCCGGGCCCACAGACACCCCCGCCTTCGTGTACTGTGCCAGACACACATCCTTGCACACACATACGCATGGATGGACAGATGGAGGCACAGACAGACTCACACAGGCCTCCTGTTGAATGCGTGCCAGGATGTGCTTGGCAGGTATGAGGAACTCAATGGTGTAGCGCAGGGCATCCTCCCGGTACGTCCGCTCCACCACCTCGAACACCTGCCCCAGCAGCGTGGGCGCTGTGGCCGCAAAGGGCGGATACAGGGCTGAGAGCGTGTTCTGCACACAGTCCTCCACTGGCTCGGGCTCCTGTCGGGAAGGGTGACATGGCACTGCCCTAAAGACTAGCCACACTCCCCTCCCAGCTCAGAGATAGAACCCAGGAGTCCTGGTGCACAGCTCCCAGACCCCCAGCTCTAACCCACTAGACCCCACCGCCTTTCAGCTCAGAGAGAGAACCCAGGAGTCCTGGCTCCCAGAACCCCAGCTCTAACCCACTTCCCTCCCAGACCTTGCCCAGCTGAGGCCCTGAGGCGTGGGACGGCATTGTGCAGCCCGTACTAAGCAGCACAGCTCCTGTTATGGGCCAAGGCCCTGCCCACGCAGGGGTGCCAAGCCCAGTCCGAGCTAGCGACCGCGTGAGCACAGCTGGGCTGGGCCAGGGGGCTGGGAGCCGAGCACAGGCCCCCACACCAGCTGCAAGCCATTAACAGCACTGAGCTCATTCCTTCCGCAGAGCACAGGGCCAGGAAACTGCCGCGGGGAGGAGAGAGCTCTGTCTAGACTCTGCTCCTCACACCCCACCAGCTGGCACCAGTGCCCTGTGAGGGTGGGGACCAGCCCTCAGCATCTATCCCCAAGTCCATATCCAACTCAAAGGGGGCCTGCCCCGCACAGACATCACCTCAGTCCTCTGCCCCCCACAGGGCAGGCACTGGTTAGAGTTGGGGAGCTGGCCCCCGGCCATCTAGCCCCATCGCCATACCCCGCTTAGGACAGACCCACAATGCCCCAGCCCCCTGCTCCCCACAGCGCTGGCCATGAGTGGAGGAATTGGAGAGGGAAATCTCTACTGTAGACGGAGATACGCAACTTCCCTGTGCTGCGAGCTTCCTTGTGACAGTGCCCAGCTGGGAACTCCAGGTGATGTGAGCTTCCCCACACAGTGCCCAAATGGGGACCCCTGTGCTGCAAGCTTCCCCGTGACAGTGCCCAGCCAGGGACCCCTGGCCCCAGGGCGATCCCCACCACCCAGCCCCCACCAGAGTGACTCTCTCTCAGACAGACAGACGCGCCCCTTCCAGTGCCCCCCATCCATCTCCTATACAAACACAGCTCACAGGAGTGTCTCCTCCCAGCACTTGACATTCCCTGTGTGTGGGAGGGGAGCAAGGACAACCAGAGAATCCAGTGAAATCCTGGGATAGACATGGGGGGAGGGGGCGGAGGCTGGGGGAGGCAGGTGGACCCTTGATAGCCGGAGAGTCCTGGCCAGAAGAGAGGTGGATGGGGGGTACCTATGGAGCCCTGGCCGGGCGGAAGGGGTGTAGGGGGGCTGGAACAATTTTTATAGTGGGGGTGCTGAGAGCCATTTAACCAAACTGTAAACCCTGTATATAATGGAAACCTCTTCAAGCCAGAGGGTGTGGCAGCACCCGCAGAACCCTTAGTTCCAGCACCTATGGAGGGAAGCACCCGAGAAACCCTGGCCAGGCCGAAGGGAGGGAGGGGTGGGCACCCAGTGAGCCTTGGCTGGGAGGGGACTGGATGGGGGATACCCGGGGGCCCATGGCTGGGAATGGGGGCTGGGTGGAGGATACCCAGGGAGCCCTGGCTGGGTCAGGGCTGGGTGGAGGATATCCAAGGGGCCCTGACCAGGTTAAGTTGGATAGGGGGTATCCGGGGGCTATGGCTGGGCAGGGGCTGGGTGGGGAGTACCCAGGGGGACCTGGCTGGGGGGAGGATGGGGGTTCTCAGGGGGCCCTGGTCAGGGAAGGACGATGGGTGGGGGTTACCCGGGGGCACTGGCCGGGCAGGGACTGGGTGGGGGGTATCCGGGGGCTCTGGCCGGGCAGGGACTGGGTGGGGGGTATCCGGGGGGAGGATGGGGAGGTGCCCCCTGGGCAGGGACTGGGGGGGGGTCCCTGAGGGGCCCTGACCAGGTTAAGTTGGATGGGGGGTGCCGGGGGGCCCTGGCCGGGCGGCGATACTGACCATGGCGCACCCCGTGCGCTCGGGCTCAGGCTGCTCCCCGTGCCGGGCGCTGGGGCTCGGCCCCCCATGGGCCGCAACGACACGGTCCCGCTAGACGCCTCCGGCCACCGGGCTGGACTGGAGCCGCTCACGCAGGACGGGGCCCCGCCAAGGGGGACGCCGAGACGCAGGCGGCGCCGGGCGGTGCCGGGCAGCGGAGCCGAGCTCCGCGCGACCGAGGCATGTCCGGACCGGGACCCCCCCAGAGCCCCAATCTGCCCGGAACACCCCTAACCTGGCCTGGGGCCCTCCGAACCCCGATGGGCGCCTCCGTGCACCCCTGCCACGGGAATAACCCTGATTCCGCCTCGCACCCCCAATGCACCCCAAGCCAGGAACCTCCAGCCCTAACTCCACCTGGGGACCCCCAAACCCAATGCGGACAGAGCCCCCAACCCTTACCCCACCTGCCCCCCTACAGCCCTGCATGGGAGCCCCATACCACCACCCTGGGGAAACCCTCAACATCAGCCCCACAAGAGGATCCCCTACCTGTGGGTAGTCCCTCATCCTCCCTGTCACCACATAGCCCCTGCCCGATCCAGGGACCCCCCTCCCAACACACACCCTGTCCTATCCAGGGACACCCCCACCCCCACCCCCACCCCCCACCCTGACCAGGGATTCACACACACACACTACACCCAGCCTAGGGATCTCCCCACACCCCAGACTAGGAATTCTCAGCCCCCCCCCCCAGTTTCAGGCATCTGTAAAAAACCCGATGATCTATTCTCTGGCCCTACCAGAAAATGTTGCCAGGGAATGTTTCCCCAGGGTGCTGCCCCACAGCTGGGGCCTGTCTCCCCCAGGGACCTTCACCCCCAACCAGGAGACAACATAGCTCAGACCTCAGAGGGGAAATAATCTGGAATAAACTACAAGAGAGGAGAGCAGCAGGAGCGTGTTTGAAGTGGCAGGTGTAAGGAAGTGTCAGCTGAAGTAGTTTCCTGTTCAATGCTGTCTGGCACCATGTTCCAGCTTCTTGCTGGTGCAAAATACATCACCTGGGACTTGCTTCCACATCAGGCACTCTGGGTGAGAAAGGCAGAGGCACCCCACTGAGGGACGGGGTCCAACTGAAGCTGCTTTGTGCTTCACCTCTGAGTTTGGCCCGGTCTGTGACTTGAATCAGTAAACAGCTTATGGTGCCTGTGGTGGGTCCCTTTAGAGCAGCCCTGTCCATGGACAACCCAGAGAAAGCCTGAGCCCAAGCAGGCCTGTCGACAATGGAGACGTAACTGTCATGGAAATGTGACAATGTGGGAATATTTTGTAAATTTTTTATGAGTCCTGTTTCTGCCTTAGTTGTGCATTGTTACCCAGTGAGTGGAAGGGGGCGGTACGCTCTCCAAGCAGGCAGAGATACCGGTGTGGGTATCACATAGCTGTCTGGGCCCTAGTCTCCATATCAAGTAATCGGTCTTCACTGTTGAGGATGTGAGGGAGATTCCCAAACCTGAGCCATTCTTTCTGGGTGACAGATCTGAGGAACTGTCCCAAATTGAGGTGTCCTTAGGGGAGGTTTTGGAACAAATTGAGAAACTAAACAGTAATAAGCCTCCAGGACCTGATGGTATTCACCCAAGAGTTCTGAAGGAACTCAAATGTGAAATTGCAGGACTACTAACTGTCATCTGTAACCTATCATTTAAATCAGCTTCTGTACCAAATGACTGGAGGATAGCTAATGTGACATCAATTTTTAAAAAGGGCTCCAGAGGTGATCCCGGCAGTTACAGGCCAGTTAGCCTCACTTCAGTACCGGGAAAATTGGTTGAAACTATTGTAAAGAACAAAATTGTCAGACACATAGATTAACATAATTTGTTGGGAAATAGTCAATGTGGTTTTTGTAAAGGGAAATCATACCTCACCAATCTACTAGAATTCTTCGAGGGGGTCAACAAGCATGCAGACAAAGGAGATCCAGTGGATATAGTGTATTTAGATATTCAGAAAGCCTTTGACAAGGTCCCTCACCAAAGGCTCTTAAGCAAAATAAGCAGTCATGGGATAAGAGGGAAGGTTCTCTCATGGATTGGTAACTGGTTAAAAGGTACTTCTGGTGAGTGAGAGCCTGATCGGAGCCACGCGGTGGGGGGCAGGGGGGAAACCCAGCCGCGCTGGGCTGTTCGCATTAAGTTTAAAGGGCTCATCCCTGCTCAGAGCCTCATCAGAGCCACAAGGTGGGTGCGGGGGAGGGGGTGTGTGTGTGTTGTGTGAAGCGATCATCCCAGAGAGCCCGCAGGCCCTCCTTTTATATGGCAAACCCACCAGGCATGGTTTGCTACGGGAAAGGGGGCCCAGCAGTTTGAAAGCATTGAAATGAATGTAGAAGAAGCAGAACCCCGCATGCCCCTAGGCTGCCTGCAAGCTGAATTCTGTTGCCCAGCCGTGCGTGATGGCTTACTCACACCAAAGTGGCAGGCACTTCAGTATGTCAAAGTTAGAATCAAGACTCACAGTTTTTAGTTATAGACCACTCTGTTTTATTA
>QXTE01000503.1:7927-34987 GCA_003942145.1 Platysternon megacephalum
CCCACTGCAAGTGTAAATGGGGATTGCTGTGGTGAACGAGGAGGTCACTTTGGGGGGGGGAAAGCCCAGGGCTGGGGCGGCAGGGGGTGCGGGTGGGGGGGTGAAGAGAGAGCCCAGGGCTGGGGCGACGGGGGGAGGGGGAGAGCCCGGGGGAGGGGGGGTGCAGCCAAAATTTTTTTTGCTTGGGGCAGCAAAAAACCTAGAGCCGGCCCTGGTTGTATGTTGAATTTTTTATTGGTATAGGTACTTGTGTGGCGGGGGGAGGGGGGAAGAGGCATAAACTACTACAGACACAAACACGGGGGGGGCGATCAAATAAGTTTGAGAACCACTGCTCTTGATGGGGTCCGGGGCGGGGGGGTCCCCTCTAACTCCGTACAGTCCTTGCTGCTGTTTCTGACACTTGCTACAAGTCGGGGAATGGTACCATCAGGATGAACTGAGCTACTGAGGCTGAGCTGGGCGTGTGAATGAAGTCACCAGCCTCCTTTCAGGGGTATCGACAGAGCTGGGAGAGCAGGGGACAGTGGGTCGGGATTGAAGGCCACTGGCGGAGCTGTGGGGCAGGGAGAGTCCAAGGCTGGGATAGCGGCGGGTGGGGGGAGGTCTATGGGTTTGGGACTGAAGGGCATTGACAGAGTTTGGAGGAGAAGGATGAGCCCAGGGCTGAGCTAACAGGAGGGCTGTGGGTCAGGATTGAGGGGCACTGGCAGAGCTGCAGGGGGGAGCCTTGGGCTCGGATAGCAGGGGGTGGGGGCTATAGGTCAGGGTTGAAGGGCACTGACAGAGGGAGAGCCCAGGGCTGGGACAGCAGGGGGCTATGGGTTGGGAGTGAGGGGCACCAGCAGAGCTGTGGGATGGGGGGAGAGCCCAGGACTGGGATAACAGGGGTGTTATGGTTCAGTCAGAGTTGAAGGGCACTGACAGAGGGAGAGCTCAGGGCTGGGATAATGGGGGGGGGTGTTATGGGTCAGTCAGGGTTGAAGNGGGGGGGGGGGGGGGGGGGGGGGGGGGGGGGGGGGGGGGGGGCACTATGGGTCGGTCAGGGTTGAAGGGCACTGATGGAGGGAGAGTCCAGGGCTGGGACAGCAGGGAGATTGAGGGGCACCAGCAGAGCTGGGGTGGGAGGTGAGATTAGACTGGAATGGACTGGTAGGTAATTCTATAGGGCAGCCTAATCTGTGGGGCCAGACACTGTTTCATTGATCATTGTTAACAGCCAACACGCCTGCTATTGTCAAATAGTAACAATGTCTGGCTACTTAGGGTCTTTCCTCTATTTATCTCTGTTCTGTTCTCTTTAGGAAAGTCCCAGCTGTTGGTTTCATGACAGAGTGTGTCTGGCAGATATCCCACTACTGATTCACCCACCCCCACAGTTCTCAGTCCTGATTCTTTAGAGGCTGTTTCTTCTTCCTCATCAGGCTCAGCTCAGAGACCGGCTCCCTGTTGGTCCCAGCAGAAGATAACCTGGTGAGTGAGCTCCCTTCTGCATCATCCCTGGTGGTTTGGGGGTTGTAGCAGGAGCAGCTGCTGTAGTTAAACTTACAAACCAGTTGCCATTAGAACCTCCTGTTTCCAGATGCCCAGAGCTGTGTAGCTTTCCCAGAGCAGGGAGGGGGCTGTGCCTGATCGGGGTGCTTTGTTCCAGAGATTGGTTGAGTTTGATCCTGAGCAGCTCGTGTCTAATTGATGGGGAGGGAGCCTCTGGTCTGTAGGAGATGGATCGGTCATTCCAGTCTCTCTGTATGAGTAGGTGAGAGACATGGTCTGTGCTGGTCTCATGGCCAATAGAGAAGAGAGTCTGTCTGAGTGGCATTGCTGGCTGAGAGGGTAGAACGTAGAGCCTGTCTCTTGGTGGGTTGTGACACCACCAGGTGTATGTTGAGCGGGGAGGATTTGAACCCGCTTTATCCCCACTGTCATTGTCAGGTTGAAGGGGGAACATAAAGCAGTCACACTTCTTATGGTTCTGTCTACCATCCCATCCCATCCCACCATTTGGCCCCTGGACTCCGACCCCCACCGTACCCTAGCCCCAGCGCCCGCTGTGCCTGGCCGGCCAGAGCGACCCCAGCCCCTCTCCCTTTAATTTTATCATTTAAACAGGAAGAGGTGGAGTGGGGGTGGGGCCTCAGGGGAAAGGGGTCTTGGGGTGGAGCGAGGGTGGAGCACCCACGGGGAAAAACAAAGTCAACGTAGGGGCTACGGATGACTAAATGCCCAGCAGCTGATCACACATATTGTCTCACTGTTCCCTTGTACTCCCCCGTCCTTCTGCCTGCACCCACCCATTGTCTCTTGTCTCATACTTAGATTAGAAGCATGGATCATTCTTGTTCTGTGTTTGTCCAGCATCTAGCACAAGGGGGTTCTGGGCCATGACTATGACTCCTAGTTGCTTTTGCAATTTACATAATAATAAAGATGCCGTGGGGCTTATCTACATGAGAAAGCTGAACTGAAATCAGATTAAAATTTACTGCAGTTTAGCTAAATTGAAACGTGTTTGCTCTTATTTCACTTTAGCTCAGATCAGCTGGGAATAGGTTGAAGCTAAACCGGAATGAACTGACCATAAATTCAGAATAAGAGTGTCCATGTGGGGTGGGATTGGGGGTGTGCGTTAACCAAACCAGTTTAGAAACCGACTTAAATTAGATGCAACTTTGGGTGGGTCTACACTAGAGAGTTAGCTCGATGTTGTAGCTATGTTGCTCAGAGGTGTGAACAATTCACACCCCAGAGATGCATAGTTAAGACAACCTTACTTCCGGTGTAGACAGGCCGTGGTCAATGGAAGAATACTTCCCTTGACTAAGGTACCACCTCTCGGAGAGGTGGATTATCAACAGCAACGGAAGAACCACTTCCATTGCTATAGCGCTATAGCTGCGCGGCTGTAGTGTTTCTAGTGTAGACGTACCCTTTCTCATGTAGACCAGGGCTTAGTTAATGTCTAACCTGAATCTCCCTTGCTGCAGTTTAAGCCAATTATTTCTTGAGGCCCCACTGGAATTGGTTAGCGGTCCCAATTAAAATGGTCTTCCAAAGTCTAAGCAAGGTTAAAAAATGTCCTTCTCCATTGCTTACACGCTCTTAGCTGATTCTCGAGCAATAGGAAACATGTTGCAGGTGTGCTGGCCAGCTGCAAAGGGAAGGGACTGTTATATATTTAGTGCTAAATGGGGGAGGGGGGGGACTTTTTTTTGTGGCTGAACAGAGATACCCATATCGAACCCAGATGACACCAGCTGTGACCCTGAGGTGACGAGACAGAGACGGGGATGGGATGGGGGTTGGAGCGAACAGTGCATCTGCACAGGGGAGAGACGTGGCATTTTTACAGTGTCGCTGACTCTGGCAATGTTGTTTTTTTTTCTCCACGAGTGATGGGATTTCAGAGGATGCTGGAGCTGGTCTGGCAAAGCTCAGAGCCTTCTTACAGGAGGGGAGTGGGGAGCAGAGACAGTCCCCCCAGCTCAGGGCAGCTCTGCTCCCCCCCCCTTCCCCTTCTGTGAGAAAGACAGACAAGGGTTCCTCTGTGTCTCCCCCGTTCCCTTCTGCAACACCCAGCCTGGGGCCAGGGCTGGGGACTCTGCTGTAGCCCCCCAGCAGCTGGGTGTATGTGAAGAACTCCAGGCGGTGTAGGAGAAGCAGAGGTTTGGATGGGTGGGGCAGGGCATATGTGGGGGGCAGGGCAGATCTTGGAGAGCAGGGCAGATGAGGGGGCAGCACTGATTTGGGGGCAGGGCAAATGTTAGGGTCTAGGGAACCGGACTGATCTGAGGGCTGGGAGGGGAGGGTTGATTTGTAGGTTAGTGAGTAGGATGAATGGCTGGGCAGATATGGGGTGAGAACTCCACTTGGCAGAACGATTGCATAGCAACAAAATAAGAATCTGAAAGAATCAAAGGAGGCTGGATTTTTCGGGGCAGGGCATTTATGTTGAAAAGAGCTATAGAAGAGTGAGGTATTGATTATGGCATCTCATTAGGGGTTGGCATCGATGTTCTAGTTTCCTCCCAAACTAGTCACTACCATATGAATGTGTCCATGTGACAAGGAAGTCACACAGTTTCTTGAACCCATGACTGACGGAATTTTTCTGCTTGTCATGTGGACACCAATTGTTCTCTTATTCCTAACCCGCCTTGGAGCTGGGCCACATGATTTGTTGCCACATGATTTGCTACCATATGATTTGTTGAAAATCAATCAGAATATGCATTGCTGTCTGCACAAAGAGGCAATTGCAAAGGGATTATAAAGCCAGTTTGGATTAAATTCCTTTAACTTGTTCCGAACTGTGAAGGAAACCAAGTGGGTGTGTTAACCCTCGTCTTACGATGTTACTTGTGTCCTAGTAGAATTCCCGAATGCGATCAGGGCTGCTCTGCTGTACTTGTGCAGTGCCTGGCACACTGAAAGAGACAGTTTCTGCCATAAAGAGTTTGCAGTCTGAATAGACTTGGAAGGAGTAGATTTATCTCGGTAAATGTCAATTTCACTGTACGCGCAGAAACTGGAAAAAAAAATTCCATCGATGATCGAAATGTGCAGCTAGGCAAAGTAAGAAAAATGTTGCTTGAGAACTTCTTAGAGTTTGATTTAAGGTATCTGCTTGGTATATTTTGTTTGCGGCGTTGTTTGTAGCCATGTTGGTCCCAGGATATTAGAGAGACAAGGTGGGGGAGGTGATATCTTTTATTGGGCCAACTTCTGTTGGTGAAAGAGACGAGCTTTCAAGAAGAAGAGCTCTGTGTAACCTTGAAAGCTTGTCTCTTTCCAGTAAAATATATTACCTCACCCACCTTATCTCTGTATTTTGACATGTGATGTTGACAATTTGTGTTTTAATGGTAATAAAGCTTTAACTTTCTGGACTCTCAACATCCACTACCATTAATTATTGCCTGACCAACACCCCCTGCCTATAATTTCACACAACTGTACAAATCTAAATAGATGATGATAAAAAAAATGCTTAAAACTAGGGCTGCCAAACGATAAAAACAATATTCGCAATTAATCACGCGATTAAAAAATATTCGCGATTAATCACAGTTTTAGTCGCACTGCTAAACAATAAATGCCATTTATTTAAATATTTTTGGATGTTTTCAACATTTTCAAATATATTGATTTCAGTTGCAACACCAGGATACAAAGTGTACAGTGCTCACTTTATATTATCTTTATTACAAATATGTAAAAGAGAGAAAAGTATTTTTCCGTTCCCCTCATACATGTACTGTAGCACAGTCATACAAATATAGAATTATTATTATTTTTACATAACTCTGCACTCAATAAGACAATGTTGAACTTTAGAGCCTAGAAGGGGCCACTCAGGTCTGTCATGAGGGGCACAAGCTGGCGGCGCTCCTGGGTGAGGGGGAAGGGTGCAGAACATCACAAAAAGCAACATTCCTTGAGCGGGATCCAGCCAACTTCTGGCCGTGAACCTCCTGCCAATTCTCCTGTCTAATAGGATAAGAAATGTAATTGCAGCCAGTGCACCCTCCAACTCCAGACTCTGGCTCACGTTGGCCGTATCCAACTGTCTTATATTTCAAGTACATGTGTGAGACTCCAAAGACGCTGTTTGTTCTATTGCATTCAGTGGCAACAAACGGGGGAGGAATCTTGTTTTAAAAGTAAAAAAAAGTGGTGGGGATTTTTTAATCCAAAACTAAAATTTACACTTGGAAATTTCCTGCTGGAAATTTTTGTAAAAATGACACTTTCCTCCCATAAAACCCCCCCGTTAAATTTGGATAATTTTTGGGCTGGAAAACACAGTGATCAAAAATATTTCAAGCCGTTCTACTGGAGTGGGTGTTTGGGCCAGTGGGCTGTGCATTGAGGGAAGTCAGGGGTGCAGCTGTCATCTCTGGGTTGTGTTTTCCTGGGGGAGCGCTCCTCGCCCTAAGGGAAGGGCTGTCTGGGGGGTGGTGGGAGCAGTAGCGGCGCCAGCTTTGCCGGCGCCCTAGGCGGCGGAAGGTCCCGCCCCCGAAATCCCGCCCCCAACAGCGGCGGCGGAAGGCCCCGCCCCCAAATTTCTACGGGCGGCGGGGGCGCAGGCGCCCCCAAAATAGCAGCGCCCTAGGCGACCGCCTAGGTCGCCTAATGGGAGCGCCGGCCCTGGGTGGGAGTGGGGTGTTTGTGCATTTTGAAAGTAGCTTTTGAGAAAGCCAGTAAGGAGTTAAGACAAGTCACTGCACATCTGGCCTCTTTCCAGTTTGTTTCCTCTCTTTTGTTTTGTTCTATATGCCAGCACATTATCAAGGAACAAAAGGGAAACATGTGGCTGGGTTGTTACTGCCCACAGAAAGTTCTGGTTTTAGAATCTGGACACACATTCCTTTTCGGTCCTAGGAATTGCAGCTGTGTAGAAGAATTTAATAGCTAAGAGGAGGGCGGGCAGGAGCTGGGAGGACTCAGTAGCATTGTTGAAGGCAGTGGGGGGTGGGGGGGGGAGAGGCTGGGATGGGAATGCATGGCGGGGGCGGGGGGTTGTGTGCAGAGGGCTCCTGTGTTGAAGAGAATAGGGCTGTGCACAGGGCAAGGGTCCAAAGTGGGGAGCTTAGTCCCACTATGCTGAGGCATCAGCGCTTAAAGGCTCCATTGCACACTGAGGCAGCACTGATGGGGAAACTGAGGCAGGAGCGCCAGTGTCCTCCCCTGCTGCACCCTTTTTTGAGCACCAGGTCTCCCCAAAATAATCCTCCTTGCCCCAAAGCTCCCCCCACAGCCTTGCTTCCCCCTCCCACCGGAAAGTGTGTGTGCAGGGGGGAGAAATGGCTGTGTTTGAGAGCATAAGGGGAGGGAATATGAGGGGGCTAGGGTAGGCCTGGTGGGGAGAAGGGCCCCCTCCCTGCCCCCAGGGGGCACAGGAGGGGTGTAAGGTGTGGTGGGGGCTCAGGGCAGGGAGTTGGGGTTTGGGGTGCAGGAGGGGTGAGGGGTGCAGCGGGGGTCAGGGTGCAGGGTGCGGCAGGGGCTCAGGGCAGGGGGTCGGGTCAGGGCCGGCTCCAGGGTTTTTGCCGCCCCAAGCAGAAGAAAAAAAAAAAAAAAAAAAAAAAAGCCGCGATCGCGATCAGCTCTACAGCCGCCGCTTCAGTCTTCGGCGGCAATTCGGCGGCTGGTCCTTCGCTCCCAGCGGGACCAAGGGACCCGCCCACGAAGACCCAGACTTGCCGCCCCAAAAACAGCTGGAGTGCTGCCCCTCTCCGTTGGCCGCCCCAAGCACCTGCTTGCTGGGCTGGTGCCTGGAGCCGGCCCTGGGTCGGGTAGTGGGGTGCAGGAGGGGTGAGGGGTGCAGCAGGGGGTCAGGGTGCAGGGTGTGGCAGGGGGCTCAGGGTGCAGGAGGAGTTCGGGGGGCGGGCTCTGGCCCGGCACGCACCGGGGACAGGGCAGGCTCCCTGCCTGCCCTGCCCTGCCCCCGCGCCGCTCCGGGAAGCGGAGGGAACCTGGGGGAGGAGGGGCACAAGGGTCTGTGTGTTGCTGTTGCTTCAGGCAGCGCCCCCAGCAGCTCCTATTGGCCGCGGTTCCCCGTTCCCGGCCAATAGGAGCTGCTGGGGGCGCTGCCTGAAGCAGCAGCAACACACAGACCCATGTGCCCCCCCTTCCCCACTGTTCCGGCCGCTTCCCGGAACAGCGCGGGGGCAGGGCAGGGCAGGCAGGGAGCCTGCCCTGCCCTGCCCTGCTTTGTCCCCGGTGTGCGTCGGGCCTAGGCTGCTCTAGGTAAACGCTGGGGGAGGGCGGGGGGGCCGCGAGGAGCTCGCCAGCCGCAGAAAATAACCCTGCGGGCCGTGTGTTTGAGACCCCTGATCTAAGGTATAAATGAACAAAACAGGATGTTTTCACTGAGAGTAGGTGAGGAAATTGTCAGTTAAGCTGTTTTTTTAACCTACAAAGACTTAAAGAGATGTCATATTCCCCGCTTCTCTAGCGCAAAGCGTGCGTGAGTCATGTTCTCTAGTGGAACCCAGAAAAAGAGTTAGGTAAGCAGCCGAGGAGGCGTGGAGACCAAGGTGTGCTTTTTTGGGCTGAGCTGCATGGGAAACTTATACAGGGTATAATTTCCTGTGTGGAGATTCTTATTCTGCACTAAGTGTTGCTTTTTTTGGTTTAGCTTTAACCCCTTCCAAAGCAATATTAAATAAAGTGGAAAAAGGCCACTCTTGTACTGGAATAAGAGTCTCCCCATGGGAGGCTGAACTGGTATAACTATTGGTTTAAATTCCCACCTTGGCTTATACTGGGATCACTTTCATAGAATCATAGAATATTAGGGTTGGAAGAGACCTCAGGAGATCATCTAGTCCAACCCCCTGCTCAGAGCAGTGTCGGGGACTCGAACCCCAACAGCGAAGTTCGTTGTCTGACCGCAGAGAGACAGGCAACACCAGCAAGGTCCGATAAAAAAAGTTCTTTATTGACAAGTGCACGCGCCAGTAAAGAACTGCTCGTATCCGAAGAGAACCAGCCGGCACTCTTACAACTAAGTATAGGTTATATACACAGTTCCGTCGCGTCACAAATTATTCATTTCACACAACTTATATCCCACCCCCCTTTGGTTAGTAACAAACCCTAATAACAAAGCACATCTGTCTTTCTTTATAATGTAAGCAAGTTGTGATGCCCCAGCAACTTTCTTATCAGCAAGGTTGCCAAGCAACAGACACTGGAAGACAAGAGTTAACGCAACTGGTAACTTGAGGAATGCACCTCCCTTTCTTATCTCACTTTTTCCCAGGGCTTTTATGAAACATGCTTCTTGAAACCTCTATCAACCTGACTGAAGTCAAGTTGGCATAACTGTTATTTGTGCTACATCTTTATTCAGGCCTAACAATCCCCCCTTTGTCCCTAGAGGACCAACGGGACTCTTGGGACAACAAATGATCGCTTATATATATCGGGGGGTCACTACCTGGCCGAGACTCTTAACCCTGGAGTCGGTCGTACATAGTTGAGCACTCACACAGCATCCGCACCTTATGATTACATAAAGCAACAGAAATCCACAAATAACAACAGCAGCACTCCTAAGCAAATTATGTAGCCATCCACCTACATCAGGCAACCAGCTAAATAAATCACTCCACCAGGAGTTCCAGCTGGGTTGCGTTCCGCCATGATCCTTTGCAATTTGTTCAAGATGTTTTGCTCTCTCCCATGTAGTGTTATAAACATCAGGAATATAGACACAACATTCTTGGCCTATTAAGGCACATGTCCCTCCTTGTGAGGCTAACAAAATATCCAAAGCCATTCTATTTTGAAGAACCATATGCCTAATCTGTTGTTGCTCGGTGGCCAGATCAATGAGGGCTTCACCAGTGGTATTAGCCATTGTTTCTAATACTCCCTGTAATCTCATTACACCTTCCCCTATACGGTAAGTAGCACCTCCACACGCAAAGAAAAGGGCTGCACATGTTCCCGTCCAACTATTAAGCGCTTTCCAGGTAAGGGGTCGAGACCTGGCAACGTCTCCCCTGGCATCCCGCACATTCCTTAAATGTCCAGAAGGAAGGTGATCGCGATACAATACAGGGGGTTCTAACCAGGCCAAATAACATGAGCCCTTCCAGGAAACAGGCAAGCTTAAATAAGCCTTTTCTTCACAAACCCAATAAACTCCAAACAGGGGATTAGATATAGCAAAGTTAGTACGTTGGGATTTATAATACCATCCAGTTCAGGCAGAGAGGCCATGAAAACTATTAGGAGCATCATCAATACAAAGGCATACAGAGTACTCAGTACCCAAAGAAGTAAAAGAATGTTTTTTTTTACACAGTGTATGTGAATGAGCCTTGAATACTGCAAAGATGCAGTGCAATTAGTATGTGACAAATCTGGTGCTATAATGCAGCGTATTTTAAAAAACACATGTGATTCATTCACTACCAATAGATTAAACAAGCTGCAAAAGTTAGTAGGGAAAACATACCAGGACTTTCCAGGTCGGGGTAAACCTTGTATAAGAGTGCAATCAGGGCCACGGCGTGCACCATAATGGGTTCCATTAAAATAGGCTTTACAATTGCTAAGTCCTACAGGCACTGTGCCTGAGCCCAGGAAGCACCACTCACCAGGCCGCTTCCACACTGTAAGGTATCTATTAACTGGGATTCCTGAATCTGCCCAGGTGAGGTTCTGCAAGCCTGAGGAGTCCTTCCATGAAGGAGTCCATGTCATATTCATAGGGCTAAGAGGGATGGGGATCATGGGAAGACCTCGGTGACTATTTACTGGCATCAAAGAGCATACCCAACATGAAACATTATTCAATGCTGGCATACGGGCTTTCATTTTATGAGCAAAACGAATAAAAGCATTATGTTCATATTCCTGAGTTAATTCAACAATTCCTCATGTGACTACTTCCTGCCATTCCTGGGAGAATGGGCACCAGTATACTTCTTCTTGAGTTGTAGCCGCAGGTCGCCCAAAGGGGTAGCAGTCCATGTGTTCTGGACACGGCAGTCGTCTGCTTCTGGTTCACCCTGTTCGCGGTGGGGTGAACATGCGTGGCTCCCTCGAAGTCCGACGTCGTCTGCTTCTGGGGAACCCTTTACCAGGTCGGGCTCCCTAGCGGTGCTCCTCTTGATTCTGGTATGATGAATCCAAGTAGATAGGTCCTTCACTCGGACGGCGGTAGGGCTTACCAAAAGAATCTTAAAGGGTCCCAGCCACTGCGGTTGGAGTGGATTCTTCTTGTATGCTTTTACCCACACAGAATCACCTGGTAAAAAAGAATGAACAGCTTCCCACAGTGGTAAGGATTGGGAATATGCAGAGTACTGCTGTAATGTCACTAGATGGCGCTGTAACTTTTGTACATATTTTTTTTTTTATTTGTCATATTAGAATCACTAGGAAGTGATATCAACGGGGCAAAAATTGGAGGCACATGCCCAAACAAAAGTTCATAGGGGGCCAGCCGAGTCCTAGCATTAGGAGTTGTTCGAATAGTATAGAGTGCAAGAGGCAGAACCTTAGTCCATTTCAGCTTAAGCTCTTGACACAACTTTGTTAAAAGATTTTTTAAAGTGCCATTCATACGCTCCACCTGGCCCGAACTCTGAGGATGCCAAGGAGCATGAAAAGCCCACTTAGTTCCCACGGCTGCAGTAAGTTCTTTACAAATCCTTGCTGTAAAATGAGAACCTTGATTAGAATCAATTACCTCAGGAGGGCCAAATCTTGGGATCACTTCATTAAGCAAAATTTTGCATACAGCAGTTGCAGTAGCTCGGGCTGTGGGGTAAGCTTCCACCCACCCCGTGAGCTGGTCGACGATAACTAATAAATGCCGCTTCCCTTCAGAGGGAGGTAAATCAGTGAAATCAATTTGTAAATGTTGCATAGGTCTGTGAGCCCATCTGCGCCCCCCAGGCGCTGCTTGTTTGTTCACACCCTTAGGATTACATTGCTGGCACAGAGCACATTTCTCTACTGTTCTTCTGGCTACTTCATAAAGTCCTGGAGAAACAAACTGTCTCAGGATAATTTGGGCCATTTTGTTTGCCCCCAAGTGTGTATTACTGTGAATCTGTTGCACCACCTCCCTCTGATAACTTTTAGGCAACACATAGCGACCGTCACATTCCCAAAGTCCTATCGAGTTCGGCTTAGCTCCCCACTTTTCCCAAATCGTTTTTTCACCAATCGGAGCTTGCTGTTGCCAAGTTAAAAGAGGAGAAACCACAGTTAATTGTGCATTCTGGAGTGCAGCTGCCTTAGCAGCTTCATCTGCAAAACGATTTCCCACTGATACAGGATCAGTCTGTTTGGTATGAGCCCTGCAGTGAATGACTGCAATTTTTTTTTTTTTTTTTTTTTAAATGGCTTCAGTAGCATGACACACCCCGAAGGCATATTTAGAGTCAGTGTAAATGTTAACCCTTTGTTGTCCAGCATACAGACAGGCAGCTGTTAAAGCCTGCAATTCAGCTGACTGAGCACTTGTCCCTGGTGACAAAGGTTTACCTATCAAAACTGCATGACCATCCGTAACTGCATATCCAGAGTGTCGAACACCATTTCTCACAAAGGCAGAGCCATCTACAAACAACTCTAACTCTGGGTCGATTAAAGGAACATCGACCAGATCAGGTCGTGGAGTTGATACCTGATCCAAAACCTGCAAACAATCATGTACTGGTTCCTGATCATGTTCATGAGGTAGCAAGGAAGCCGGGTTTAAAGTTGCACACCTTTTTAAGGTAACGCCATGAGTCATTAGCAGAGTCACTTTCATTGTCCTCTCGAGTTCTGGAAGCCACCAAAATATCATCAACGTAAGTCACCAAGGCAGAGGCAGCTGGCAGCTGGATATCTTTTAAATCCTCTGCTAAAACCCTGGCAAACACACCCGGGGCTTCCACATAACCCTGGGGCATTCTAGTCCAAGTGAGTTGTCCCGGGGGGCCAGACCTTTCATTCCTCCTTCCTGCTGTGCCAGGAACCCCCCAAGTAAAGGCAAAAAGATACTGTTTTTCTGGGGCCACTGGTACAGAGAAAAAGGCGTTTGTCAAGTCTATACATGTAAACCATTCTGCTTCAGGTGGCACCATCGCCAAAATGGTACTTGGGTTTGGCACCACAAGGTATTCAGGAATCACATACTGATTAATAAGTCTTAAATCCTGCACCATTCTATATACAGGTTTTCCATTAGGGTCAGGCTGTGGCTTCTTTACAGCCAGAATGGGAGTATTACACGGGGAGATACACGGCACTAAAATCCCTTTGTGCTTAAAACTCTGCACAAGGGGCTCAAGTCCATGTATAGCCTCAATTTTAAGGGGATATTGCCTCTTTGAAAGGGGAGGCATGTCAGCCTTTATCACTGGATTCAGAGGTGAGGCAGATTTCACCAACCCCACATCATGCTTTCCTCCCCACACTATAGGGTTAACTTCGTTCTGAACTCGGAGGGGAAGCATTTCACAGTTGCTGTCAGTTAACTGCGTTAGCAGATAAGCTTTCTCTGCTGGGAATCGGAGGGAGATGCTTTCAGGAGTACAAAAAATTTGAGCATGCAGTTTACACAACAAATCCCTTCCCAGCAAATTCACTGGACCATTCATTAGCAGAAAAGAATGCTGAACTGAAATAGGACCCAGAGTAGCCATACAGTCATTTGTCATGAAATGTCGTTCAGACTTTCCAGTAACTCCTATTACGCATTTCTCAGTTCTGCTTTTTGGTGCCGCTCCCTCAGGTATAGCCGAATGAGTGGCCCCCGTATCCACTAATAATTCAAAAGTCTTTTGTCCTAACTTCAGGGGAACCACTGGAAATCGTGCATCACACTTAAACTGTACCATGCCAGCCTCATAAACCTCAGGACCCCAGGGGAGCGGCGCCTCCCTTGATTCTCCTCTGTCCCTGAACTCTCCCTAGCCTGCTGTTCTTGAAGCCTTGCACTCCGCCGGACAGGGGGACGAACAGGAACAAAGTCGTCCTCCTCCCGGTGTGACTCTGGGGCATATGGTGAGGAACTTTTACAAGAATTCTCCATACAAACAGCTTCAATAGCCACTCGTCCCTCTGTGGGTTTATAATTATACCATACAAATAAATAATTCATTTGTCCTGGCCTAAGATCAACCAAAATATTCCTTAAGGAATTCATCCTATCTGTGGAAAAAGTTCCACACTCCGGCCAATCCTTAGTCGGGGACAAATGAGCAGTAAAAGAAGGCCATTGAATTTGACATAAATTTCTCATTTTAGATTTAACCAGACCAGTGGTTCCAGAAATCTCCTTCCAATCTCTAAGTATCAGAGACAATGGGGCGTCCCCCGGGCACTTATTGCCAACTTGTCCCATTTGATAAGGGAACTCTAACCCCCCCTATCTCGCGTCGAGCGCTCACTTACCTCTCCAGGGGAGTCAAACACCTGGACTGGGACTCAAACCCAGGCTGGGACTCTAACCCAGACTACTTGGATCCTGTGCACACCTGGACTGGGACTCTAACCCAGACCTAAGCTGTCAGGGACTCGAACCCCGACAATCTGCACTGGGACTCTAACCCAGGCAACCTGCACTGGGACTCTAACCCAGGCAACCTTTACCCTACTCAACGGGTAGGTGGATGTTGCTGGATTTCTACGAGCTTCAGCTGGTTCACAGAACTCGCCTTATCGCCGACGCAGAGATCAGATTACCAGGCAAGGCTCCTCTAAACCAGAGGATGCGCGCTGCGTTGCCTCAGAGTCCGATCCCCCGCCGGAGAGTCAGACAGAGTCCCGGCGGAGTCGCCAAAGATGTCGGGGACTCGAACCCCAACAGCGAAGTTCGTTGTCTGACCGCAGAGAGACAGGCAACACCAGCAAGGTCCGATAAAAAAAAGTTCTTTATTGACAAGTGCACGCGCCAGTAAAGAACTGCTCGTATCCGAAGAGAACCAGCAGGCACTTTTACAACTAAGTATAGGTTATATACACAGTTCCGTCGCGTCACAAATTATTCATTTCACACAACTTATATCCCACCCCCCTTTGGTTAGTAACAAACCCTAATAACAAAGCACATCTGTCTTTCTTTATAATGTAAGCAAGTTGTGATGCCCCAGCAACTTTCTTATCAGCAAGGTTGCCAAGCAACAGACACTGGAAGACAAGAGTTAACGCAACTGGTAACTTGAGGAATGCACCTCCCTTTCTTATCTCACTTTTTCCCAGGGCTTTTATGAAACATGCTTCTTGAAACCTCTATCAACCTGACTGAAGTCAAGTTGGCATAACTGTTATTTGTGCTACATCTTTATTCAGGCCTAACAGCAGGACCAACACCAACTAAATCGTCCCAGCCAGGCCTTAAAAACCTCTAAGGAAGGAGATTCCACCACCTCCGTAGGTAACCCATTCCAGTGCTTCACCACCCTCCTAGTGAAATAGTGTTTCCTAATATCCAACCTAGACCTCCCCCACTGCAACTTGAGACCATTGCTCCTTGTTCTGTCATCTGCCACCACTGAGAACAGCCGAGCGCCATCCTCTTTGGAACCCCCTTCAGGTAGTTGAAAGCTGCCATCAAATCCCCCCTCACTCTTCTCTTCTGCAGACTAAATAAGCCCAGTTCCCTCAGCCTCTCCTTGTGAGTCATGTGCCCCATCCCCCTGATCATTTTCATTGCCCTCCACTGGACTCTCTCCAATTTGTTCACATCCTTTCTGTAGTGGGGGGCCCAAAACTGGACGCAATACTCCGGATGTGACCTCACCAGTGCCGTATAGAGGGGAATAATCACTTCCCTCGATCTTCTGGCAATGCTCCTACTAATACAGCCCAATATGCCGTTAGCCTTCTTGGCAACAAGGGCACACTGCTGATTCATATCCAACTTCTCATCCACTGTAATCCCCAGGTCCTTTTCTGCAGAACTGCTGCTTAGCCAGTCGGCTATATAGACAACCCTTTATACTCCACTGGTGGTCTGCAGTTTGTGGCTGTCTCCTTGGGTAGGAAGAGCTGGGAAAAGCTGGATTGAAGGAGACTTTCAGGTGTAGGACAGTCTGCCCCCACTCTCCTAGTTAGCTTTAGATGAGATGACTTGAGATGAGCAGGCAAGGACCAGAGCCACCTAAGGTATGAGCTGAAGCCCCATGAAGGGGCCTGATGCTCATTAGAACTGGAATTTGGGAAGTAAATAAATGGAACCTAAGACAATTGCCTAGGGAGGTTGTGGAATCTCCATCATTGGAGGTTTTTAAGAGCAGGTTAGACAAACACCTGTCAGGGATGGTCTAGATGGTGCTTGGTCCTGCCATGAGTGCAGGGGGCTGGACTAGATGATATCTCGTGGTCTCTTCCAGTCCCATGAGTCTATGAAGAGGGACAGACACAGCAAACCACCACAAGGCAAAGCCCCGCACCACTTCTGTAAGTCCTTTGTGACTTGTACTCACAGCCCATGCCAAGTTACTGGACTTTGCAGAGTTTTCCAGGCTCTTTTAGCCCAATCGTCTTAACTCGAAAACCAACCATCTTGGGCAGCCTGAAATATGTCAACAGCCTTTCAGTTTTCCCAGCATGCTTAGGGGGACTTGGGCTAAGTGACTTCCAACCCCTCCCCCAAATTCCAAGTGTAGCCCATAGGATTATTTTGCTAGCTATTATATCCTACTAATCCAGCCAGACGTATCAAATAATATGTTTCTCTTTCTGAATTAATCCATTTCATTCTTATATTTTATCAGTATTAATCCCTTTCAATTTAGGATGTGTGGAGGCATATGATATGTGTTTCCTCATAATTATACATAGAATAAGTTTTGCTGAAATGCAAGAAGACTAGCGGCCTGTAAGATCTGGTAAGATCTGCTATATAGCAAAAAGTAAAATCAGTTAAGAGTATGTCAGCATAAAAACTGGTAACCTTTGCTGAAATGCTGAAATGCAAGGAGCCTACCGGCCTGTAAGATCTGCTATATAGCAAAAAGTATAATCAGTTAAGAGTATGTCAGCATAAAAGCTGGTAACCTTTGGCACAGATAAGAATGATCCTTGAACTTTGGGGAACCATACACATCACTGAACAGGTTTATCCAGTGTCTACAACTGATGGGTTACTGCAGGGTACGCCACAACTTGGAGGTCACCAAGAGAGCCTAGGTTGGCAGTTCTGGACTAGAACGGACCCTGAAAGGTCATTGAGTCCAGCCCCCTGCCTTCACTAGTAGGACCAAGTACTGATTTTGCCCCAGATCCCTAAGTGGTCCCCTCAAGGGCTGAACTCACAACTTTGGGTTTAGTAGGCCAATGCTCAAACCACTGAGCTATCCCTCCCCCTATATAGAGAGAGTAAGTAAGTGTCATAATCCACTAACCTATAGGAGAAGGGTACCCATTCATTTCTTAGGGTACGGAAATAAGATTTGGGTATAGTAGGTTGGGCCTGAATTACATAGTGTCAGGATCCTATAAAATACCTTGTTTGGAAAAAGTCTGGAGTGCTTTTTCCTGTAGCTCTCTCTTTTCTTTGTTCTCCTATATTCTATAGACTATCTTTTTATCTACCTCTCATTCACGCTATTAGCTCAGCTTGTGCAGTATAGTATAACTACTCAACATTCCTAACTATTGGGGAAGCCAGCACCGTCGTGTTATCGGGCATGCCAGGAGTGAGCCTGGGCCTTCTCGTCCTATTACCGGGTCCTCAAGGAAGGGTGTGAGTATGTTCCGTTAAGCAGTAGCGGCGCCAGCTCTTCCGGCGCCCTAGGCGGCGGAAGGTCCCGCCCCCGAAATGCCGCCCCCAACAGCGGCGGCGGAAGGTCCCACCCCCAAATTTGAACGGGCGGCCGCGGCGCCGGCGCCCCCAAAATAGCTGCGCCCTAGGCAACCGCCTAGGTCGCCTAATGGGTTGCGCCGGCCCTGCCGTTAAGGTACTTACAATAGAAATGGTACCACCAGGAGTTTGGGAATTCTTTTACTGTTTTGCAGTTATAAGTTTCATAGCATTTATTATTCTTTTGTTAATCTCAATAAAGTTTTTATCAGTTTGGTATTGTCCTCAGGGTAAGTGTTTTTGCCAAGCACCTTGAGAGTCCTCTTCCGATATAGAACTCTGAGTTCTTGAACCCTGTAGTCTGAATTGGACAAGAACCTATAAATCTTCTGGTCGGATGCGATCAGTGGCGAGCCATAGCAACCAACCAGGGCCGACGCAAACATTTGGGGGGCGCCGGCGCCCCGGTCGTCGGTGTAATTTTGGGGGCGGGACCTTCCGCCACCTAGGGCGGCGAAAAAGCTGGCGCCGCTACTGCAACCAACCCATCAAATTCAGGTCAACACAAGCTAATAGCCCATTCTCCAGAGGCCTCAAATCCAGTCGGGTCTTTCACACTCTCTTAGAGGCAGGACCCACTGAAACGGAGGACGTCCATGGTGATAATTCCCAGCTTTTACAGCACTTTGTGATGAAGTAGGAATGTTCTTAATGTTTTCTTTGAATACTGGGTGGGTGCCTCAGTTTCCCCTATGCATTTCTTAAGTATCTAGGTGGTGGGATAAGGGGGTGTGATTATTGCAGAGCCCTAGAGGGCCGGTGTGATGCTGTCTGCACAGAGAATGGCCGACACCCTGTCTCCTGGCAACTGATGGCCTGGGCCCCTCCACTGCAAGGTGCCAACTGAAGGTATTGGAGAACAAAGAGATCAGGTGGCCTCCTGGCCCGGGAAAGAGACAAAGGCCAGAGGTGCGGCTGGAGAGAGTTTCAGTTGGGAGCTGGCTGGGGAGACGCGGGGAGGCCCAGAACCTGGGTCTGGGCTTCCCACACCCCAAGATGGACCTGACTGAGGGGGTCCTGTTTTCTGTACCTACAAGCTCTGGTTTAGACCATGTTCCTGTTGTCTAATAAACCTTCTGTGTTACCGGCTGGCTGAGAGTCACGTCTGACTGCGGAGTTGGGGTGCAGGGCCCTCTGGCTTCCCCAGGACCCCGCCCGGGCGGACTCGCTGCGGGAAGCACACGGTGTGGAGGGGATGCTGAATGCTCCGAGGTCAGACCCAGGAAGGTGGAAGCTGTGGAAGCTTCTTGCCCTGCAGACAGTCTGCTCAGAGAGAGGAGGCTCCCCCAGAGTCCTGACTGGCTTCGTAGGGAGCAGTTCCAGAGCATCGCCTGGTCACTCTGTGACACACTTGTCATCAGGAGATCTCAACGCACTTTATGAAGGGAAGCCGGTATCGCTCTCCCTGTGCTAGAGGGGGAAACTGAGTCCCAGAGCGGGGACGTGACTTGCCCAAAGTCAGGCAGTGGCGGAGTTGAGAACAGGACCAGGCCCCCAGCATCCCAGGGCAGTGAGCTGACTTAAGCGGGTTGCTCCTAGTGAAGCACTGGGGATGGGCGGATGTTGGTCCGCCCACTCTTAAAGGCCCCTCCCCCTCAGCCTAAGGGGAGGAGCCACTGAACCCAGGGGAGTGAGGATCACAGGTTCAAAATCAGGGATTCAGAGGAGGACCCCGAGGAAAAGAAGCCAGGACAGTGCCCACCACTCCTCAAAGGTGTCCAGGGAGCCAGTGGACATGACCCAGAGATGTGACATCAGGAGGGAGCAGGTTGCAGATGGGGCAGAGAGCTAGATTTCCTCCATTGTGCCCCACCCTATAATCCCTTCACCATAATCCTCCCTCTCTCTGACCGCTTTTTTCCTGCTTCACTCCCCGCCTCCCCCCCAATTCCATGCTGTCTTCTGCAGACCCCTCCAGCAGCGCAAACATCTGTGTGCACCTTAGCAGGGCTGGGGAAGCAGGGTGCGGGGGCTGGAAAGGGAATCTACAGAGGGGCAGCGAAGCAGGGAGGTGCCCTGAACGTGACCGTCTAGCACATGAAACCAAAACCGATCTTTAACTGTCAAGTCAGGATCTGGGGTTTTTAAAAAAATGTGAAGAGTTTCTAACTCGTGACAGTTGCCAACTAAAATTAACTTGAATGATTTGAATAGTAATTCTGGGGAGAGGAGGGGAATTTATTACCGGCCCGCTCAGTAGCGGTGCCAGCTCTTCTGGCGCCCTAGGCGGCGGAAGGTCCCGCCCCCGAAATGACGCCCCCAACAGCGGCGGCGGAAGGTCCCGCCCCCAAATTTCAATAGGCGGCCGGGGCGCAGGTGCCCCCAAAATAGCAGCACCCTAGGCGACCGCCTAGGTCGCCTAATGGGTTGCGCCGGCCCTGGGCCCGCTGATTGCAAATGTACTGAAAGTGCCCTATTTTGATTGACCTTAATCAGTCTTTGGGTTTTTTATTTGTTTGGTTTTTTTTTTTAAATGATTCATTTGCTAGATCAAAACAGGTCACTGCTCTTAACATCTAAACTAGGATCGTCACCGCCCAGACTTGCCAGAGAGCCAACACAACACATGGGTGCAAGTGTGTGTGTCGACCAGTCCCCGACTCTGCAAATGCCTAAGCCCCTCTTTAAGGGACTGTCCGTACTGCAGCCAGGGGCGTCTTTGCAGACCTGAGCTAGCTTTGATTTAGTGAGTGGCACTAAAAACAGCAGCGGGGCAGTGGCCCATCTTTCAGTGTGGGGTGTGTGAGCCCCTCTGACCCCCCACGTATGTACCTGCCTTCCTAGCTTGCACCAAAGCCTGCACTGACACTGCTTCGCTGCCAGTTTTTAGCGACGCTAGATCCGAGCTAGCTCCGGCACATCCACCCGAGCTGCAGTCACACCAGCCGACTGCAGTGTAGACGTCACCTGGTCCCCTCCACGCCAAGTTCCGGCTGAGGCTGGAGGAGGGTGAATGAGCAGCGGGAGGGAGAGAGGGCAGGGAGGATGCAGTGACGGGTGAGGGAAGGGGTCAGCAGCCAGGGGATGAGGAGTGGTTAGGAAGGGACGGGGTCAGCTGTGGGTGGAAGAGATAGGGAAGGGCAGAAAGCAGCAGCAGTGGGGAAGGGAAGGGAGGTGGGGCAGCAACGGGGTGGGACAGGAAGCCCGCAGCAAGGGAGAGGGTGTATGGCAGGGAAGGGGCCAGCAATGGGGGGCGGAGGGGAGGAAGCACCAGTGGTGGAGAGTGGGCTGTGGGGGAAGCAGGGGGCCTGCAGTGCTCAGTGGAGGGAGATTTAGACTGTGAACAGTCAGGAAAGGGATGTGATAATAAGGGTAGCGTCGTAGTGCATAGTAAACCCGCTGTCATGCATGGAAAATGAGGGCAGTCGGCGTTCGCCTTATGGAGACGCTGAACAGCGTTGATGCCGGCTGCTTCCTTTTGGGGTGACGTCTTCCCCTGCCAGACGGCTGGGTGGCCTTTGAACCTGTGAGCGATGCAGACTGCAACCCCACTGGGCAGCGTGAC
Organism: Platysternon megacephalum; assembly: GCA_003942145.1. Taxonomy (NCBI): domain Eukaryota; kingdom Metazoa; phylum Chordata; order Testudines; family Platysternidae; genus Platysternon; species Platysternon megacephalum. Next base: position 28,753 of record QXTE01000503.1, read on the forward strand.
TGGGGCGCAAAGCGATCATAGGATGTCATGCGATCCGCGGGGGAGACACTCATGCCCACGCCCTGCAGGAGCATTGGCGTAGTCGCTCGCTTGTGGCTCAGTATTTATAGCATCTCGGAGGCGTAAGTGTCCCCGTGTAGATGTTGGTGCAGGAGGCTGTAGCACAGTCTGAGGGCTGTGACACCTGGACAGCCTGGGAAAGCGGGGAAGAGAGCTGTGAAGGCAGCGAAGGGGAACCGGCTGGCTGGAGTGTCCCTGGTTGGAGAGAGGCTGCGGCTTGCACAGGTGGGGCTGATTTTTCAGCGTTGGCTGTAAATGGCCAGGCCCTTTGGGGGAGCAGCAGGGAGCTGATCCCGGTTAGGAGCAGGGCAGCCGGTTTGCACTCACAGCTGCTGTATCCTGTGCGTGCATCCGGGATCTAGGCCGTGTCCTGGGGGGAGGGGGCTTGGCAATAGCCCCTTATCTCCCTTTATTCTCCTGCCTTCCCGATCCCCTTCCTTCTATTGTAGAGGGTGAGATTTTCACAGGTGCATCCACCCCAATGGGCTTCTCCAGGCCTAAACAACCAGCTGGGATCCTGACTGGGGGTGTGTGCGGTGGTGTGGGGGGGGCAGATGTATCCTGGGGGGCCTCATATTACACCCCCATTTGAAGATCTGCCCCGTCTCTCTCCCTTCTCCACCTCATGTTCCTTTTTCCGGCTGTTGTTTGGGGCCAGTTTTTCCCCGCACGTGTGTGTGGAAACAGACGGTCCTGCCGCGTGTTTCTCTCTCCCACAGCATGTTACGAACCCGCCCCGTGTGAACCCCCAGCATCCTGCACAGCTGCTGGGCCGGGACTGCAGCTCCCCCAGCTCAGTGCGCACACCTGACACTTTGTGGTTGTGATTCACATTGATTGGGGGCAGGAGTTTTCCCATTCACCCCTGGCACTGACTGCTGAGGGAAGGGTGGCTTAGTGGTTTGGTGGCTAGGCCAGGCGTTGGAAGACCTGGGTTTGATTCCCTATGTGACCTTGAACAAGTGTTAGTCTCTCTCTGCCTCAGTTTCCCATCTGTACAATTACTCTACAGAACACTAATTCCCTCTCTCACAAGGCTGCTGTGAGGGTAAATTCATTAACAGGCTGTGAGGTGTTCACATATTGTGGAGATGGGGGCCAGATAAGACCTTACCTAGATAGGGCAGGAGATTTTTTTATGTTGGGGGCTGAAACAGAGGGCTCCTCTCCCCCAGAGGCTGCCTGGGTTCATTCTCTCCATATCTGAGATCATCATGAATCATCAGTGAGCAAAGATTCAAAAAATCCTTCAGAGGAAATCAGTAAAGTGGATGGGAACATTTTCTATCAAAATATGCAGCTTCATTTTGGCTAAAATGTTTTGCAGAGATGTGTCAATTTTGATGGAAAGGTTTCTGAGGTCCACAGCCAGAGGCGACGCGGGGGGGGGGGGGGGGGGGGGGGGGGGGGGGGGGCAACCCCCTGCACCCTCATTTGAACTAATCGCCCCTGTCCACAGCTCTCTGGTTGCTTCTGCAGAGAGAGAGGAGCATATTTCTACACTGCGGGAAAAGGTGCATTCTTAACTCAGGTGGGTAACACGCATTGGCTAACCTGGGTGAAAATAGCAGCAAAGACACAGGAACTCGGGCTAGCAGCTCACATTAAAGCCTGAAATGGAGCCTTGGGTTGAATTTGAGTGGCTAACCCCAGCTGCTTTAAAGGACTTTGCTGCTGTTTTAACCCAAATTAGCTAATGCAGGTTAGCTAATCCCGAGTTAAGAACACACCTTCTTTTCCAGTGTGGATATACACAGAGAGAGGCACTTCCGAAAGGTTTTGGTTTGGTTCAAACCACAGTAAGAATTAATTTCTAACCCTCAGAAGCTATCCAGCAACAGAATCGACATCAGTTGGTCAGCTCAAAATGGGGAAGAAAGAAATGCATTACTGTCCCTGGAGCAACCCAGCCTCTTATAAGAAGCTGGGCGCAACTAGGCAAGCAGGCTGGGGGAGGGCACAGGCTGGGCAGGGCACACAGATTGCCAAGTGAGGGTGAGTCCCAAGTTCCCATCCCTTCTAACCGAGAGCCAGCCGCCCTTGGGACATTCTGCGTGCCAGCTCTGGGACAGTCCGGGAAGGAGCAATGAGTGGAATTAAACAGCTCCATTCATCTTGTAAGTAAGCCACAGATGTGAGTAAGCCACCATCTGTGCAGTCATCCCTCATGCGACCAATGAAATCATTGCATGCAAATTGGGTATAAAGTAAGGCTGGTTATTGGTTGAGTTACCTCTGATGTCACAATGGTCTAGGCTCTTGGCGTGGCATAGACATATCCCGTATTGTAGCTGTACATCACCCGCATGCAAGCTGTAAAGTCTAAATGGCTGAGAACGTAAAAATTAGGTGGTAACAGGCCGTGGATCTTAGTGATGAATGAACCTGGTGATATTGCGAACAAAAAGAGCTCTCAGCCATGCTTAAGAACATAAGAACGGTCATACTGGGTCAGACCAAAGGTCCATCTAGCCCAGTATCCTGTCTTCTGACAGTGGCCAGTGCCAGGTGCCCCAGAGGGAATGAACAGAACAGGGAATAATCAAGTGATCCATCCCCTGTTGCCCATTCCCAGCTTCTGGCAAACAGAAGCTAGGGACACCATCCCTGCCCATCCTGGCTAATAGCCATTGATGGACCTGGCCTCCATTAATTTATCTAGTTCCTTTTTGAACCCTGTTATAATCTTGGACTTCACAACATCCTGTGGCAAGGAGTTCCACAGGTTGATTATGCATTGTGTGAAGAAATACTTCTTTTGTTTGTTTTAAACCTGCAGCTTATTAATTTCATTGGGTGACCCCTGGTTCTTGTGTTGTGAGAAGGTGTAAATAACACTTCCTTATTTACTTTCTCCGCACCAGTCATGGTTTTATAGACCTCTATCATATCCCCCCTTAGTCGTCTCTTTTCCAAGCTGAAAAGTCTCAGTCTTATTAATCTCTAGTAGCTTGTAGCTACTTCCATTGCTTCCCATGGTAGGCTCCAGAGTGACACGGAGTGACAATCCTGGAATCTTAGGACATAGATAGATAACAGCAGCCATTCATTAAAATGCTCCTTGGTAGCTAAGACCCTGATGTAGCTACTGACTCTGGGTACCCCCGTCTCAGGAAAATTAAGGTTTTTTTCTCTTTCAGATAATGGCAGTAGCTGCAAGCTCAGGAAACGTGCTGCATGTACAGTCGCAGTGATCGTTGTACTTGTCATTCTGATTGCTGCTGTTGTTGCTCTGACAGGTGAGTGGCTAATCCCAGCGTCTGTGTCGCTCAGGGCTGTGAATAATTTCATGCCCAGAGCACCACAGTTAAGTCAACCCAACCCCCGGCGGTGTAGACCCAACTGGATCGACAGAAGGATCCTTCTTTCCGTTGACCTAGCCGCCGCCTCTGGGAGAGGTGGATTAACGATTGCGAGAAAACCCTTCTGTTGATGTAGGAAGCTTTTACGCTCCGGCACTACAGTGGCCTGGCGGCAGCAGCACCATCGCAGTGCTACTGTAGTGTAGACATAGTCACTGGCTCTCTCCTCTCGGGCATCAGCCGTGGGGGCCGGGAACACATCTTCAGACTCACTCTCCTGCTGCCTTCTGGAGCCTTGTTTGTGATGACAAAACTGGCCCTTTAAATTGTCTCCCTGGGGAAGTATGTGTCATTGTAACAAACCAGATAATCTTCTGTGACTGAGATAATACAAACATGAAAAGAATTTCTCCTCTTAAGAGCTCACAGTCTCGGGGATGTCCACTCTACGGAGTCTATACTGGCCTGGCTAGGTCGCTGTAGCTATGTTGGCATAACATCAAAGCATAGACCAGTGGTTCTCAACCGATTTACCACTGGGTTGCATATGCAGCTCTCTCTCTGTGTTATATGGGCCGCATCCACACAATATCTATACTACCCGTATGGCCCTGAGGATGTCACATGGGCCGCAGCTGTGTGCTGATTGGGCCGCAAGCAGCCCATGGTTGAGAACCGCTGGTATAGACCCAGCCTACACTGACCGAAAGATTTTTTTCCCATCGGTGTTGGAACATCACCTCCCCGAGCAATAGTACCTATGTCAACACCAGCCTTCTTCCGTCAGCATAGCCGCGTCTACACTGGAGGTTATGTCGGTGTGGCTGTGTCGCTCAGGGGTGTGTTTTTTTGTCAACCTCTCTCTTAAGCATAGACCAACGCTCAACAGTCTAAACAAACTGAGAATGAGTGGCCTGACAGAAACTGTTAGGGGGATATGACCAAGCTCTTCTAAGTTTTAAGGCATACATAAATGTGGCTCTATAGATTTTACTAAATATTGTACAACCACTTCGTAATAGTCACTTGTAGCTATCTAGAGTAGCTGTATTTCTAGTAACCCGAAGCATGGGAAAATCCACGAGCCATGCCCCCAAAATTGTGAGTTGGGCTTAGAAATCATGTGACTTTAAACAATAAATGTGGCTTTGGCTGTCTGAAGTCACTGCAGTTTTATAGCCCAGCAGGCAGCCCGAGCCCCATGAGCCCGAGTCAGCTGACACGGGCCAGCCCTGGGTGTTTTACCCTACACTGCATCTCCCAGAATATCTCCCCTGCATTGACAAGAAACAGGGACGACTAAAGGCCTGTTACGTTGATTCCGGGTTGGAGCTGGACTCTAGAATCTCTCCTGCATTTTCAGTGACACCTAGTGGCTGGTTAAAGTAATTCCAGGGACCATTACACTGGAAGTAACTCCCAAAGCTGATTTCAGTATAGAAAGGTGCTAGGTGTGTATCTCCTGCAGGGGGCAGTGGGCCAGGCTCAGCTTTCCTGTTTAACACTGAGTGTTTGACTGTGATGTGGGATTTTGGTTTCTAGCTGCCATATCCCCCAATCTCCTTTTCCACCTCCCCACTCTCAGGGGAGCAGCCAGATTTTTCAGGACTGTGGACCCCAGATGAATTCGTCACACAACCCTGCCCCATTCTTTGCACACTGAATGAGGCAGTGGTCCTGCGGAAAAACATAACAGGTGACCACATAAAGATAGTATCATAACTAGGGCCCTGCCAAATTCACCATTGTGAAAAACGCGTCACGGACTGTGAAATCTGGTCTTTTGTGTACTTTTACCCTATGCTATACAAGTACCCTATGCCAGTGGTTCTCACACTTTTTTACTGGTGACCCCTTTCACATAGCAAGCCTTTGAGTGTGACCCCCCCCCCCTTATAAATTAAAAACACTTTTTTAATATATTTAATACCATTATAAATGCTGGAGGCAAAGCGGGGTTGGGATGGAGGTTGACTGCTCGCGACCCCCCCATAGGTCCCGACCCCCAGTTTGAGAACCCCTGCCCTATACTATATGGTAAAAGTATACAGAAGTACACAGTGTTCAAACTGGGGGTCCCGACCCAAAAGGGGGTTGCAAGGCTATTGTAGGGGGGGTCATGGAATTGCCGCCCTTACTTCTGTGCTGCTGCTGGCGGCAGCGCTGCCTTCAGAGCTGGGCACCCAGGCACCAGCTGCTGCTCTCCGGCCACCCAGCTCCGAAGGCAGCGCAGAAGTGAGGGTGGCAATACCGTGACCTCCCTGCAATAGCCTTCTGGCCCCTTTTTGGGTCAGGACCCCCAGTTTGCACAATGATGAGTCTTAAGTTCTTTACATGTTTATATTTTGCTGTTTTTAAACACACATTCATGTTTTGTTACAATGCCATGAAATTTAAGATTTAAATACCTGAAACCGTGAAATTCAAGATTTTTTAAATGCTATGACCATAAAATTTAGGAAAGTGGACTGTGAATTTGATAGGGCTCTAATCATAAATGATACACAAAAAGGAAGGAGCAGGGAAACCAGGGATAGGGTCACACTTTGAAGCCTTTCCTCATTTCCATTGTGAAAGTAGAATGAATTATATTGTAAAAATAGAATGGATTAAAGAAATGCTGTATGTTCCTTTAAGCAGGAATGAGGAATGTTGAAATATAGTTGTCAGGAAGAGAAACATTAAGATATAGAACAATGAGTCGCACCTAAGCTAATGGTGGGACATTAGCAGAAGATTGCTAAGAGTTAATAAGGAAATAAGATGTGTGTCTGGCCCCAGGAAAACTTATCAGCTTTGCTTCCTTTGTTTTCTTGTTAAGTTCACCCCCCCTTTTTATCTGTATAAATAAGACAGTCTGAGTCTTATATGGT
>QXTE01000503.1:38281-50940 GCA_003942145.1 Platysternon megacephalum
ATTGTGAAAGTAGAATGAATTATATTGTAAAAATAGAATGGATTAAAGAAATGCTGTATGTTCCTTTAAGCAGGAATGAGGAATGTTGAAATATAGTTGTCAGGAAGAGAAACATTAAGATATAGAACAATGAGTCGCACCTAAGCTAATGGTGGGACATTAGCAGAATATTGCTAAGAGTTAATAAGGAAATAAGATGTGTGTCTGGCCCCAGGAAAACTTATCAGCTTTGCTTCCTTTGTTTTCTTGTTAAGTTCACCCCCCCTTTTTATCTGTATAAATAAGACAGTCTGAGTCTTATATGGTGCTCACATTATCTGGTTGTATTAGCACAGCGCTGCACTAATAAAACAGAGTGGTCTGACAAATCGTGAGTCCTGAGTCTAACTTTGACACCATCTGGTGGGTATTTGCATCTGGGGGAGCGGGGGAGGAAAAGGATGAGATTTTACCCTTATGTTGCTCTCTCAATTTCAGTGCAGGTACTTAAAACACAGCCCCAAATCATGCCCTGGTGCCCAGACGGCTGGATCGGGTACGGAGGGAAATGCTACTATTTCTCCGAGGCTGAAGAGAACTGGAACAACAGCCAGAGACGCTGCTCTGCGCTCGGCGCTTCCCTGGCTGTGATTGACAGTGAGCAGGACATGGTGAGAAGAAAAACAGACCCATGCTGGGGGCGATGGGCTATGCTAGAGTTATGGTCAAGGTCTTCCAGGCGCTCTGTGGCCTGGGCCCAGGGTGTCTGAAAGAGCCTAATTCTCTAGGATGAGGACTATGGTTGACATCACCTCTCCTCTGGCACCATTTAAGGGTGAAGCTTCTCAATGAGGGAGATGGAGCTTCCTTGGTGGCTGGTCCTAGACTGTAGAATGCTCTCCCCCAGGAACCAAGGACTGTCCAGAACCTCACCACCTTCTGCTCCGAGAGCGAGGTGCACTTCTTTGAGCTGTCTTCTGTGATACCAATGTAACCCACTGGTGAGGGTGTCACTGGTTCCACGCTGTGGTCGTCCACAGAGGATCTGAGCCTTTACAGCCCCTGACGGGAGAGGGTTGCTTCTTTACATAAGAACATAAAAACAGCCATACTGGGTCAGACCAAAGGTCCATCTAGCCCAGTATCCTGTCTTCTGACGGTGGCCAGTGCCAGGTGCTCCAGAGAGAATGAACAGAACAGGGAATCATCAAGTGATCCATCTTTAGCTCCTGCTGGCATGACTTGTGCCTTTTCATTATGGAGATTCCTGGTTGAAGTTCCCAGTATGTCAGCCAAGATGTCCGCCTTCACATAAACACGTAGTGTGTGCATTTCAAATAACAAAACCCTACCAAAACAAACCGCTCTACTTGAGAGAGAGAGAGAGAGAGAGAGAGAAAGAATCACATGTAACGTGTTAATCACATCGCTTAACTCATGAGTGGAAGATGCTCCACTACAAGGGGGGAATGGGATAAGACCTTATGTGGAATAGTGTAGCCTGCACACGGGATGATGCATATTATTAAAATTGTGTTCCTCCCCCAGGAAGGTGCGGAGGAATGTTCAGGGGGCGAATGGCGGGCCCGGGCCAGCCACCATGGGCGGGAGGAAGCCCCAGCTGCAGCTCTGCCTCCCCCAGCTGCAGCTCCACCCCACCCCCAGCCCAGCTCCATCCCCAGCCCAGTTCTGGCCCCGACCACAGCCCCACCCCCTGGACCATTCCCAGCCTAGCTTCATCCCGCCCCCAGCTCCAGCCCCAGATGTAGCTCTGCCCTGTCCTCAGCCCAGCTCTGCCCTCATTCCTTCTCTGCCCCCAGCCAGCTTCAGCCCCAGCCGCAGCTCCACTCCTCCCCCAGCCCACCTCCGCCTCTAGCCCCAGCTCCTTCTCCAGCTCCGCCTTCAGCCCGAGCTCCGCTGCTGAGCCAATTGTGCAGTAATGTGTGTGTGTGTGGGGGGGGGGGAATGCGGACAGATTCCATTACTGGTAAGTGGGGGCATGACAGGAAAAATGTGGGCACCCCTGGTCTAAGCATTTCCATATTTCAGTTGCTTATAACTGTCCTGCAGGTTTTCCTTTTGTGTGTTTTTTTGGGGTGGGTGGGGTGGGGGGTTGTCTGAACTTTACTCTCTCAAGGGGAGGTTTTTCCCTGACAGTTTCAGCAAATCCACTTGATTATTTCTCTCATGGTAGCACCTAGGAACTCCAGCCCAGAATTTTTCAGTCAATTTACAAGTCACCAAACATGGGCCCGGCTCCAACTGGAAATAAGGCAGGACTCCAAAGTGCCGCTTTAACTCTGGTTTTCCTTCTTCCTTTTGGTGTGGATCCGTTATGATCCAATCTTTAGTTATGTGGCCCCCTGCTATGATTTCCCACAGGACCCCTGCCTCATTCAGCACCCAAAGAATGGGGCAGGGTTGTGTGATGAATTCCTCTGGGGTCCGCAGCTTCTTGCCACGTTCGCTGCACTGGTTGTACGGGGCGCCGTGACTGAGGCGGGGCTGAAGGGATGGGCTTGAGGTTAAGCCACTAAAGTGGAACCCAGGAGCTCTAGTTTCAGTTCCACACTTTGCTTTAACTAACTCAGGAACGTGTCTGTATAACGTGTCTCTGTGCTGCCCGGAGCCCTGTGACCAGCACATGTGGAATCAAACTCTTTCCTTTTTCTGTGTTACAGGCTTTCATGATGCGATACAAAGGCATCTCCGAGCACTGGATCGGCCTCTGGAGAGAGCAGGAGGGGCAGCCCTGGAAATGGGTGAATGGTTCTGATTTCAACAGCTTGTGAGTCCTTTTTCTATTTGTTAGGTTCTGAACACTAGGCTGTGGGGCTGAATTCAGACGGCGCCAACGTTCACCATGTAAACCCTGAAATACTGACGAGGAGTGAGGGAAATCTGTATTCTCTCTGGGATTTGGGGCTGACTCCCATTGCTGACACCTGGATCCACAGTGGAGCAAGGGGTGCTGCACTGTTAGGGGGATGGTAACACTAGGGTTGTCAAGAACTAACTTTTCATTGAAACTGTTTTATGGTGGAAAATTGGGGTTTTGACCATTTCTTTTCATGGAAAAAAATGATTTTTTATTTTTTTTTAAAGCAAGAAACTACTGAAATATTTCAGCTCAAAATGCTGCCCTGGTACCTCCTGGGAGTTGTTGTTTGGTTTCCTCATATCCTCAATCTTTCCTTTATGAGTGGGGCTCCCCAACTGGACTATATCTCCCATGGTGCAGCATGGCCAAGGAACTAAGTCTGATTTGCCAAGAGAGATTGGGGGCACCATGGGAGATGTAGTTTGGACATGGCGCTCGGCCTATAGAGAAGAATGGGAGTATGAGGCATCTGCACTACATCTCCCATAATGCACTGCTTCCCCTTGACCAGTGGTGAGACCGTGGTGCACCCAGGGAGATGTAGTCCAACCAGTGAACCTGGCTTATTGAAGAGAAGGGGAGCATGAGGCATCTGAACAACAGCTCCCGTGAGGCACCACATCAGCTTTTCCAAATTAAAATATTTTAAGTTGTGATTTTATTTATTTTTTTGGTCAAACTTGTCTGGGCCAAATCCATTATAAGCTCCCACCTCAGCTATTCCCACTCAGGCTCCAGTCCCTGGAGAGCAGCAGGCCTGATGCCTTTGGAGATTTGGAGGCTGGAGGAAAGGGGTGAGATCTGGCCCCAGGGATCATATGTTTGACGTCCGTGTCTTAGACCGAGACAATGTCAAAAAGAGGACGCAGACATCACGGTTTGAGTTATTTACATGGTAGTGACCGTCAGTACAAAAGGGGCAGCAGTTTTCTGGGTGAACAAAGAGCTAAAGTTTTTTGTAGTTTCAGGTCAAATGAAATTTTTTTGTTCAGGCATTTTTAAACCACTTTTCTTTTATTAAACGCAAAGGAAATTTACAAACTGTAACAATGCTGGTTCTGGTGGGACACTTCTGAGAGTGCCAATTCAGGACAAATTGCTTCAAGCGGGGCAGTTACAGCCCAAGGCTGGGGTTTTTCCACCTCTAAGGCAAACCAAACCAGCCAGACAAAGAGGACTTTGGTCTCACCCCACTGGCTAACCACAAGTCACACAAGCAATTCCCTTAGACACTCCAGTTTCCCAGTATCACCACCAGTGCCACTCGTTATGGGGACGAATGGTTATGAAAACCAATACCCCAGTAAAAGAAAAAAGGTTCTCTCAATCCCAAAGGACCAAGCCCCAGACCCAGGTCAATATACAAATCAGATCTTACCCACAAATCATGCCGTTGCCAATCCTTTAGAATCTAAAATCTAAAGGTTTATTCATAAAAGAAAAAAGATATAAATGAGAGCTAGAATTGGTTAAATGGAATCAATTACATACAGTAATGGCAAAGTTCTTGGTTCAGGCTTGTAGCATTGATAGAATAAACTGCAGGTCCAAATCAAGTCTCTGGAGTACATCCACAGCTTGGATGGGTCACTCAGTCTTTTGTTCAAAGCTTCAGTTTGTAGCAAAGTCCCTCCAGAGGTATGAAGCAGGATTGAAGACAAGATGGAGATGAGGCATCAGCCTTTTATAGTCTCCTCCAGGTGTAAGAACACCTCTTTGTGTTTACTGTGGAAAGTTACAGCAAAAATGGAGTTTGGAGTCACATGGGCAAGTCACATGTCCATGCATGACTCAGTTTTTACAGTTGGCAGCCATTGCTCACATGCTATCTTGAAGGTCCCGGGAAGACTTCTTATGTCGATTGGAGTCTCCGAAGGTCTACTGTCATTAAGTGTTTCTTGACTGGCCACTTAACTTGCAAATTCCTTTCTCAAGGAGCTGACCAAATGCTTTACTAAGGCTTCTTGGAATCAAAACACAGAGATACAAGAACGTATCCAATATTCATAACTTCAACTACAAAAATGGTACACACATACAGACAGCATAATCATAACCAGCAAATCATAACCTTTCCATAGACACCTTACATGACAACCTTTGTACAATATTTGCTGCAAATATATAACAGTGATCTATACGGTTACAGACTATGTCAATAACATCACAACAAACATCATGCACAAACCCATACTCCATAGCCCTTGGTTAGGGCACTCAACCTGGGTCTCCTTTATCCGAAATCAGGTCCTCTCCCTGCCCGATTTGGAGTAGAGACTTGAACGTAAGTCTTCCTCGTCCTAGATGAATGCTCTAATGACTGGGCTATCAGATATACCACCACCTCCTTCTCCAGTTTTGTGAAGGGCACCCAAGTCCCCTTGTCAATCTAGCCTGAAGAAAAAATTATTTTGGGTTGAAAAGTTTCAGTCGACCCAAAATTGCATTTTTTGGTGAATAAACTCTTCATCTAAAAAACTTCACCTAGCTCTAGGTAGAACCTCCTTCCCCGCCCACACACACCTGCAATAGTGTGAGCGGGGGCCAAATGAGCCCACATCTACATTAGGGAGAGATACAGTGATCCAGGCTGGAGGTGTTAGATCAGTGGTTCCCAAACTGTGGGTGGCAACACCAAATGAGGTCGCACCGTCGGCAGACGGGGTGGCGGCGATCCCTAGTGTGAGGAAGGTGCCATTTTGCTCTACATGGCGTCACCTTGCCTGTACGGTTCCTGCGAGATCACAATGCACAGAGGACGCCATTTTTCTCTACAAAATGGCGTCCTCCACACTGCCTAGGGTCCTGGGAGGAAATAATTCATTAACATGGGGTCATGCTGACAAAGAGTTTGGGGGCGCCTGCGTCAGACGCATTCTCCCACTGGCAGTAACGTCAGCTGGCTGACGATGGCTTTGTTGTCTCTCATTGCAGGTTTCCAATAAGAGGAGGAGGGGACTGCGTGTACTTGAACGACAAGAGCGTCAGCTCTTCAAGGTGCATCACCCATAGAAACTGGGTCTGCAGAAAACCCGATGCGTACACAGGCCAGAAAAGTGCAACGCAGGGGAGTCAGGAGCTGAAAAGCTTTTGACAAAGGCTCACCAGGGGCTACTAGAGAAACTGCCTCTTGCACAACTTGTCTACAGTCAACTTTATGCACCAGGACTGAAGAGTAAAGGAGTCAAATTTCCAATTATTTAGGTTAATCCAGCTGAAAAACATCTTCAGCAGGATCTAGCCACAAGAGAGGAACGAGCCACCCAATGGCAAATGAAATACAGTGTGACAAATGCAAACAGGGTCCAGAGGAGGAAAAATTGAGGATTACTCATCCATCTTGCTAGGTGCTAACATAACAGCAACAACTCAGGAGAAGGAGCAGGGGTAAAATGCTGACCCCATTGAAATCTATGCACATTTTCCCATTCAATTCAAGGAGGCCAGCATCTCACTCATGGGTGTCATTGTAGATCGCCCAGTGCAGACCTCGGCTGAGCATGCAGCACCTGACAACAAAGCAAACAAGATGTTGGCATACATAAAGAACAGGGTAGATGATAATACAAAAAATTATAAATATAAATCAAAGGGACACCCTGATGTGGAATACCGTATGCAGTACTGGTCACCTGTCTCTAAAAGGATGCTGCAGAACTAGAAGTGGTTCAGAGACTGGTAATAAGAATGATGAGAGGCCAGGAGGGACTTTCGTGTGCCGAGATTGGAGCTGTTCTTGTCAGAGAATAAGGGGACATGAACAAGGGGAGAAAAAACAAAGACTGGGACAGGGAAGGTATAATAATATTAATAATATAGATTGGGGTGCTACTATTCAACCTGTCTCTTGATACAAGAACACCACGGGCACTTGACAAAACTGAAAGTCAGCAAATTTGAAACTGATCAAAGGACCTCTGCTTTCACACAACACACAATTAGCCTGCGGAACTCACTGCTACAAGATGTCATTGAAGCCAAGAGCTGGCAGGATTTTTTTTAAAAAGGACTGGGTCATTAGATACTGTTGTTCATACAAGAGAGGAAATGGACAGGAGTTTGGGAAGGGATCCAAACTTTCTTACTTCAGGGCATGAACCACCATCTAAGCCCTGGTCTACACTACAGGGTTAGGTCGAACTTAGCCGCGTTAGGTCAATTTAAAAATGACTGTGTCCACACAACCAACCACGTTCCATCAACCTAAAGGGTTCTTAAAATCGACTTCTGTACTCCTCCCCGACGAGGGGAGTAGCGCTAAAATCGACTTTGCTGGGTCGAATTTGGGGTAGTGCGGACGCAAATCAACGGTATTGGCCTCCAGGAGCTATCCCAGAGTGCTCCATTGTGACCGCTCTGTGACCGCTCTGCACAGCACTTTGAACTCCGATGCACTAGCCAGGTACACAGGAAAAGCCCCGGGAACTTTTGACTTTCATTTCCTGTTTGATCAGCGTGGCGAACTCAGCAGCACAGGTGACCATGCAGTCCCCACAGAATCATAGAGCATAGAATGTTTCTCTGCTCCCCCATCATCTCCGTCCCTGAGGTTATCGCAGTTTTTTGCAGATTAGAAGGCAGAAAAAAAACGCACTCACGATGACATGTTTTCCGAGCTCATGTAGCCCTCCCGCACTGATAGGGCACAGCTTAATGCATGGAGGCATTCATTGGCAGAGGCCAGGAAAGAATTAAGTGAGCGTGAAAAGCGGAGGCAGAACGCGATGCTGAGGCTAATGGGGGAGCAAACAGACATGATGAAGCGTCTGTTGGAGCTCCAGGAAAGCCAACAAGAGCACAGACCCCCGCTGCATCCCCCACCCGGGCTACCTTGTCCGCTATCTCATTTTTTTTTAATTAATAAAGAAAGAATGCATGGTTTCAAAACAATAGTTACTTTATTTCGAAGGGGGGAGGGTGGTTGGCTTACAGGGAATTAAAATCAACACGGGACGGGTTAGCATCAAGAAGAAACACATACAACTGTCACACCGAAGCCTGGCCAGTCATGAAACTGGTTTTCATAGCCTCTCGGATGCGCAGCGCGTCTTGCTGTGCTCTTCTAATCGCCCTAGTGTCTGGCTGCTCAAAATCACAGCAGCCCCCTGTGACGTTGTGCAGTCTATATGGTTTTATAAAAACATGATAATAAGTGAATATAATGTAACTGGAATATGCTTCATGCAAAAGGTCTCTTGTAAGGTATCATTACAAAGCTTATAATCTACTGAGTGTGATCATCCTATTTGTATAAATGTACCACTCTTGTATCTGAAACTAGAAATATGAAATATAACTCTGAGGGCCTATTGTAATTATGTAAAGTGTGGGCCATTAATGGTGGTTTGGAATCTTGATGACTCCCATTAACCAGGACCATTGTCTGCAGATGGCTGTATTTACCTGTGAGTCTTCCTGTATATGTGTGTGCTGGCAAGTGGGTAATGAAGTCTTACAGTGACATGTGATCATGTCACCTGAACTGGAATCCATCTTTAACCTGGTGCTTTTCCAGTGAGGGGGGGTGGAAACCCAGAGGGACAAAGGATTCCCGCCTTATGCAAAAGATATATAAAGGGGTGGAAGAGAACAGAGGGGGGAGAGGAGCCATCATGAAGAATCCCCTAGCTATCACCTGAGCTGGAACAAGAGCTGTACCAGGGGAAAGAATTGTGCCCAGGCCTGGAAGGTGTCCAGTCTGAGAAAAAACTTACTGAAGCATCTCTGAGGGTGAGATTATCTGTATTCAGTTTGATTAGACATAGATTTGCGCATTTTATTTTATTTTGCTGGGTAACTTACTTTGTTCTGTCTGTTACTACTTGGAATCACTTAAATCCTACTTTCTGTATTTAATAAAATCACTTTCTACTTATTAATTAACTCAGAGTATGTATTAATACCTGGGGGAGCAAACAGCTGTGCATATCTCTCTATCAGTGTTATAGAGGGCGAACAATTTATGAGTTTACCCTGTATAAGCTTTATACAGGGTAAAACGGATTTATCTGGGTTTAGACCCCATTGGGAGTTGGGCATCTGAGTGCTAAAGACAAGCACACTTCTGTGAGCTGTTTTCAGGTAAACCTGCAGCTTTGGGGCAGGTAATTCAGACCCTGGGTCTGTGTTGGAGCAGACAGGTGTGTCTGGCTTCAGCAAGACAGGGTGCTGAAGCCACTGAGCTGGCAGGGAAAACAGGAACAGAGGTAGCCTTTGCACATCAGTTGGCAGCTCCCAAGGGGGTTTCTGTGATCCAACCCGTCACACCCCCACAGTAGACTTGCCCACAACAGCAGCGGTGACAGTGAGCTGAGTGGGCTCTGTGCTTGCCGTGGTATGGCATCTGCACGGGTAACCCAGGAAAAAAGGTGCTAAACAATTGTCTGCCGTTGCTCTCACAGAGGGAGGGGCGACTGACGACATGTACCCAAAACCACCCGCGACAATGTTTTTGCCCCCATCAGGCATTGGGAGCTTAACCCAGAATTCCAATGGGCGGCGGGGACTGCGGGAACTGTGGGATAGCTACCCACAGTGCAACGCTCCGAAAGTCGATGCTAGCCTCGGTACTGTGGACGCACTCCGCCAACTTAATGCGCTTAGTGGGGACATACGCAATCGACTGTATAAAATCGATTTCTAAAAATCAACTTCTATAAAATCGACCTAATTTCGTAGTGTAGGGCATACCCTTAGTAATGAAGATCAGGAGGAAACTTCTCCATTTGGTCCATTATTCCATCACTGTCCACTAGAGGGGCTCTTGACCTGTCTTCTGAAGCCATTGATGTGGTCCAAGAATGCACTACAGATCTGAATTAGTCTTGCAGTTACTATGTCAATTGCCTCTACCCAGTGACTTCACCCTTTAATAACAGGTGGCTCTTCCTGAGCTGAAGACTAACCCTGCTGCTTTTAGAAATGAAATCAGCGCTAGCTTTGCTTCGTGGGACGGTGCGCCTGGGCTGTGTGGATTTTCGCAGAGCAGTGCGGCTGGACAGCGCCAGATCTTCAGGACGTCCTAAACCAGCACTTGGAATTCTGAACCAAGCTTTCAGCCCTTGGGCTCCTTTTCAATGGAGCAATTTCCCTGCTGGAGGTGCCCAGAGCTTGGGAAGGAGTATTTAGGAGAATGCTCTTAGGATCCAGGGTAGTTTATGCAACATGGAATTGCTTCGTTTGATCTCATTAACTTATTTATTATTAGAATGACAGTTCTCAATAGCTGATAAATTGGCTGCTAGGTGCTATTAAAACAACCTTCACTCCTGCGCTCCTTCTCCAAAAGGGGGTGCAGGATACAGAGCTTAAATCCTTTGGACAAATGACCCAACCGTGCAAATGCTGCAGGTTGCAGGGTCAGAAATGTCTCCCTGCTGTGATGCTACCTTCACACCGGTTCTGATGGGTGGGGAAATATTTACAACCAGGGTCCCAGTGTGAAACCGACCCGAGGAGGATTAGACAAAGCAGAGGATTAAGTGAATCTTCTTAACGTAAAAGTCCATTTAAACCTCAGTAACAAAGCACAAGGCGAATTAATTGACTTGCCTAAGATCACAGAGGAAATCTAAAACTGTGAATTGTACCCAGTCTTCCTATTCCCCGTCTAATGCCCACTCCACTGGACCATTCAGAATGAAGCAGTGACTATGCCTTGCTAAGGGTCACAAGAGATGCCTACATTTAAGATGCATCTAGACAAATGGCACGGCATTGGGTAATCTCTGGGCCAATTAGAGGAAAGACCTGCTACTCATGACCTATGAGAGAACATAAACCAGACAAAGACAACAATTTGCACACAAAACAATTTACCAAGGGCTGTGGTGGATTCTCCATCACTGACCATTTTAAAATCAAGATAGGATGTTTTTTTAAAAGATCTGCTTTAGGGATTATGATGAGGGACATTCTCTGGCCTGTGTTATCCAGGAGGTCAGACAAGCTGATCACAATAGTGCCTTCTGGCCTTGGAATCTGTGAATCTTAGTCCTGATTTAAAATCCGAACTCCAAAGAACCTGGCTATGCAGAGATACACAACACAGCTGCACTAAACTTCTTAAGGGTGGAATTTTTAAAAGCACTGCAGTTACTTGAGCTGTGATGGAAACTAGAGGTAGTCGGGAATTTTTCAACAAGCTGTTTTTCACTAAACAATGCCAATTTGTAAAAAATTAGATGGTTTGGAAAACAGGGTTGGTTTCAATGAATCTCTCTACTCCCAATTTTTTGGGAAGAAATATTTTTAAATTGTCCAAACAAAATGTTTTGACACATTCAAACCAGAATGTTTTGGGGCTTTTGAGTCAGAATGACATTTTCTTTTGACATTTTAGGAAATTTAGATGTGAAAAAAGGTCACAATTGAAATGTTTTGAAATTATCGAAATTGAATGTTTCAATGGACCCATAATGAATTTTTGGTTTGGTTTATTGACTCTTGAAAATTTTCTAGAGTTTGACTCTTCACATTGATTTGGGATGGGACAAAATTTTGAAATTGCCAAAATTCTCATGGAATGGGGAAGCAGTTTCCCACCCATTGCCACTCCAAAGCCACATAGACACTTTTGAAAATTCCACCTATGGGCCCCCTTATGTAGAACGAGGCATCTCCAAGCTCTGCCTATATGCCAGCTCAGCTGAGTCTCCAGTTTTGGCAAGTCCTGCAATTTTTTGGGCATCATATTTGGTGCTTTTCTGCAAACCCCGGTTTTTGGAGTGAGGTGATATGAGAATCTCAATTTTCTGTTGTGTGTGGGGGTTTTTTGTAAGCAAGTTTCTAACCCACAGCGTAATGGCGAAAAACTTAAAATTGTGACTTGAGTTCTCCCTAAAGACTCACAAACCAGAAGGCAACGAAAAAGGACCCATCAGTTTTTAAACAAATTTCATTTCTTTCATGATTTATGTACATCTGGAATTGGCCGTGGTGGGTGTTGGGCTGTGATAGACTTGTGGATTCCAAGACCAGAAGGGATCACTGTGCTAAGCTAAAATGACCTGTATAACACAGGCCATAGGACTGCCCTGAATTAATCCCTGTTTGAACAAGAGCCGATCCTCTAGAAAAACATCCAATCTTGAATTTTAAAACTTGTCAGTGTGACGTTATTGATGTAAACTGTGACTGTATAGATCATTGTTGCAACCACTGTTCTATATTTGCAGCAAATATTGTACAAAGGTTGTCGTGTGAGGTGTCTATGGAAAGGTTATGATTTGCTGGTTATGATTATATTATCTGTACGTGTGTATCATTTTGTAATTGAAGTTATGAATATTGGCTATGTACTTGTATATCAATGTGTTTTGATTCTAGGTAGCCTCAGTGAAGCATTTGGTCAGCTTCTTGAGAAAGGACTATTCTCAGTAAGTGCCCAATCAAGAAACACTTAACTGACAATGAATTTTGGGAGATGCTAATCCACATCTGAGCTTTCCTGGGAACATTCAAACTAACATGTAAACCAGGGGTCGGCAACCTTTCAGAAGTGGTGTGCCAAGTCTTCATTTATTCACTTTAATTTAAGGTTTTGCGTGCCGGTAATACATTTTAACGTTTTTTAGAAGGTCTCTCTCTATAAGTCTATATTATATAACTAAACTATTGTTGTATGTAAAGTAAACAAGGTTTTCAAAATGTTTAAGAAGCTTCATTTAAAATTAAATTAAAATGCTGATCTTAAGCTGCCAGCCTGGGGTTCTGTTCACCTAGGCCTGCAGCGGGTTGAGCGCGGCCTGCGGCCGGGACGCCAGCTGGCATGGGGCTGGCAGCTGGGACCCCAGACCTG
>QXTE01000503.1:51117-95530 GCA_003942145.1 Platysternon megacephalum
AGAGGGCTGGGTGTGTGTGGAGGTGCAGGGTAGAAGGCTGGGTGGGGGGGGCGTTCAGGGGTGAGGGCAGAGGGCTGGGTGTGTGGAGGTGCAGGGGAGAAGGCTGGGTGTGCGGGGGTTCAGGGGTACAGGGCAGAGGGCTGGGGGTGTGTGGAGGTGCAGGGCAGAAGGCTGGGTGTGTGGGGGGGTTCAGGACAGAGGGCTGGGGTGCTCGGCTTGTGGGGGTGGAAGGGATGTGCCCTGTTCCACCCGCTTCCCCAAGGGCCCGTCCCTACCTCTTCTCTGTCTCCTCTACGGAGCAGCGAGCACGCTGCGGCTCGGCTCCGCCCCCCTTCCCCCGGCCATCAGCTGATTGTCGGGAGGGAGGAGGAGAGGCAGGAAAGCTCCAAGCTGGGGGAAGAAGCAGGGGAGGCGGGAGCTTGGCTGCCGCAGGTCCAAGCTTCTGTCTCCTGCCCCCGCAGAGGAGAGCGGTGGGCGGGGGGGCTGAGTGGGGCTGGGACTGCGGCAGGCAGCGGCGTGCCACCCGAAATCGGCTCGTGTGCCATGTTTGGCACACGTGCCGTAGGTTGCCGACCCCTGATGTAAACAATGGCATCGGCCTGTAAAGAACTGAGTCATGCATGGACATGTGACTTGTCCATGTGACTCCAAAACTTCATCTTGTAGCTGTGATTCNTACTTTTTATACTTAATAAAATCACTTTTTGCTTATTAATTAACCCAGAACAAGTATTAATTCCTGGGGGAGCAAACAGCTGTGCATATCTCTCTATCAGTGTTATAGAGGGCGAACAATTTATGAGTTTACCCTGCATAAGCTTTATACAAAGTAAAACAGATTTATTTGGGGTTTGGATCCCATTGGGAACTGGGTATCTGGGTGCTGGAGACAGGAGCACTTCTTAAGCTGTTTTCAGTTAAGCCTGCAGCTTTTGAGGGACGTGGTTCAGACCTGGGTCTGTGTTTGCAGCAGGCTGGCGTGTCTGGCTCAACAAGACAGGGTACTGAAGTCCGAAGCTGGCAGGGAAAATGGGCTCAGAGGTAGTCTCAGCACATCAGGTGGCAGTTCCCAAGGGGGTTTCTGTGACCCAACCCGTCACAGTCAGCAATGGAGAATTCACCACAACGCTTGGTAAATTGTTCCAATGGTTAATTATTTTCACTGTTAAACATTTACACGTTATTTCTAGTCTGATTTAGTCTGTTACTTGTTTACACATTGTTTTAATTGCACAATGTGTTCGTTTGATTCTGAAGTGTAAGACATGGATAACAGAGTTACTACTATGCAAATGTTATTTACTGTTCATGTCCTTTATCTGTAGACCTCCATGTGTCTTTGCCTCACTGTATACTCATGTGGATATTGCCTTTAGTTACCTCCTCGAAAAGAAATAAAATTAACTCCCTAGTCCATTTTGAACAACAGGATTTGTGAATAAAACAGTGTAGCGGGTTGGCTGGTCTGCCAAGCCACTAGGCCAGGGTCACTCCTCTCTGGTCGAGGGGGAATTAGCAGAGGGAGGTGTGCTGCCACGGTGGGCACAACAGGGTAGCGCCGGCAAGAGTCTGTGGCACTTTATCGGGAGCCTGCACACTGAGGCGGCAGTGGCAGGGATAGGGGAACGCAGGCCCACCAACTCCACTGCGATCCGGCCCAAGGCTTAGCGGGGATATATCCCATAAATGGCTCCTTGAGCCATAGAGAGACCATTTTAAACACCCCTCCCAAGGGGATCCGTCCGCAACACACTGAACAACCATCAATTCACCACAGTGTCCAGTTCCACCCCTGAGCTGCTTCCTACCTGGTCTCTCGAGTGGGTCCCTCTGGTTCCTCCAGCTCGTCTGGGTATTTGGCCACTGGTAGCCCTGGTAGCTCCAGCTTGCCCTCAGCGTTGGGCTGTCCCGGGCTTGGGTCGTGCCTGGCTCTTCCAACTCGGCTGGGTATTCGGCAGCCGGCAGTCCCGGTAACCCAAGTTCTTCATCAGCATCAGGTCTGCCCTGGCTCCGCAGCAGAGTCCGCAGGGAGCAGCCTGTGTCTGACTCCCTCCCTGGTGCCGCCCCAACTGAGCTAAGGGCCCCGCCTTTTGTACTTCCTGCTCCACCCCTCCACTTATGGGGGGGTGGAGTAAGCATGGCCTGGCTCCGCCCACCCAGGCAGAGAGAGTGGCTCCTTGCCCTCTGGTACGGAGGGGGGGCCATACCAGCTCCCTACAAGCAGATTGCACTGTCACACTGAAGCCACCTTTAATGCCTCCACAGCTGTCCCTGCCCCAGCTGAGATCAGGGCCCCGTTGTGCCGGGCGCTGCACAGACACACAGGGAGAGACAGTCCCTGCCCCAGCTGAGATCAGGGCCCCATCGTGCCGGGTGCTGCACAGACACACAGGGAGAGACAGACCCTGCCCCAGCTGAGATCAGGGCCCCGTCGTGCCGGGCGCTGCACAGACACACAGGGAGAGACAGTCCCTGCCCCAGCTGAGATCAGGGCCCCGTTGTGCTGGGTTATGCAGACACCCAAAGACACAACCACAGTCCCATCCTCCTGCAGAGAGCACCCACATATGAGCTGTCCATGGGCGATGGCTGAACCCCTGGCTTGGGGAGGCAGGCTACATCTAACCCCCCAGCCCTGCCCCTTCTGCCCCTTCCATGTCTACCGGCCCCAGTCCCCCCCATTGTGGCCACTGGCCCCTGCTTCCCAGCCCCGGAGCCCAGGGATGCAAGGCAGCGTGGCCTGAGCCCCCTGGCCCTGGAGAGCCAGGCGTGCAGCATGGCCCCAACCCCCCGCTGAAGCTCCCCCCCCAGCCGAGCCTCCAGCTCAGTCTGAGTCCAGCCCCAGTGCTGGGGGGCCAGAACAGCCCCAGGGGTGCGCCACAGCCCCCAGCCTGCCTGCCCCAGCCTCCAGGAGCGGGGGGGGAGAGGGGGGGAGGTAGAGAGTGGGCGGGGCCTTATCAGCCAGTTTGGGACGGCAACGCCTCCCACCGTCCAAAAGGTTAGCATGCTTTGAGCTGTAGACAACATGGAACTGTGTTGCAACTTGAATTTATTTTCCCATCTAATGCTACTTTATGGCATTACATTTTCCCATTTATGAGAGAAAGGTGAGTTCTGTTGTGTTTGTGAGAGCAGTGAAATCCGGTGGCTATGCAAGCTACTTCAGTGTGTACAATGCAGTCAAATAAGTCTGTTTGCTAATTTGCTGTTTTGTGGTGTAAAGGGCGTGGCAGTTTTAAATGTTATTTTTTCTTGCTTTGTCTTAGATCGGTCATGTCAATTTTTGTAATTTTTTTAAAAAGTTTTATTTGGTCAATATTTTCGAAACATAAGTTGGTTTATTTGGGGGATTTTTGGGGGGTCAAAAATGACCTTTTCTCAACATCAGTATTCTTCATTTAAAAATCGTTTCTTTTTAACATTTTACCACAATTTGTAGCAAATTTTCCCTTGGACCTTTGTTGTTTATTGCTTTCCTTTGTAAAATATTTTTTTAAAATATGAAATAATTAAATAATCCATCATGTGACTAAGCTGCCAAAAACCATTAAAATAGACTTATTCTGAAAAATGAAAGATTATAAATGATACAAAATGCGGATAATTTATTAAAAATGAGAAATGATGAGAAATTACAAATGATGCAAAATTGACAAAAATATGAGGAACTCATAGTCATGGTTAGGAATGTTATAGGTTTTTTGGGGGGGAGGGGTGTCAGAAAATGCCACTTCATCAAAACCAAAATGGTTCAAGAACCATTGTCCACTTTCATGAAACACCTGATTTGAAAAACATTGGGTTAAAAATGTTCCCAGGTTGTCAAGGAGACGCTGAAGGAGGGCTAGGCAGAAAAGCAGGAGAAGACCCCGGAGAGGAGAGGAAAGCAACAGATTGTGGTGGAGATGGCAGAGAGATCAGATCAAGGCGAACAAGGATGTGGAAATGCCCCTCCCACTGAGCTAGGTGGACACATGGGGGAAGCACAAGGGACCTGAAATATTGGGCATGAGAGGCAGAAGGCTGAAGAGGCACCGGAGGTGAAGAGAGGGGGGTGAAGGAGGAAGGGGTGGAGCCAGGGTATCAGTGATGGTGCAAGGGGATACAGGGGGAGATACAGGTGTGTTCTTACTGGACCCGAGTCAGTGGTGCAGTGTTTACATCCATGAGATGCGCCTTTGCCCTAGGGCCTGATTTGCAAATGAATTTACCCAAGTTGCCCATACAAATAGCTGGTTTGAGGATGCACGGGGCATACATGTCTCCGCCGGCACATCTGCTCCTGGAAGTGTGGCCCAGAGGCTGAAACACAAGGCAGTGTACTGGTCTGTCACTGTTCATAGCGGCACGGCTTCCTTCTGACAAATCCATTTTAATTCAGCACTGCAAATTTCAGATTTAATCTGATTCCCTTTTATCATTCCGCAGCTGTTCACATCAGTAGGACTTGATTCTGGGAACCTGTAAAACAGAGGAGAAAGGAAGTCAATGAGCCAAATTCAGACTCTCTGTAACTCTGCCAAAATCAATGGAGTTGATTACATCAGGGACAAATTTGTCCTTATGTGTTTAGATTAAATTAAAGCAACCTAGAGTAACTAGTTCTTCTAATCCAATGGGCAGCTTGACTGAATTCTTTCATGAGCTCTGTGTAACACATGGTAGCACAGGGTAGTTCTTTGTCCCCATCTAGTGGCTACACCATGGATAGAGGCCTATGAGGCTGCTACTAGAATTAAGCAAATTGATTTCTTTCAGTTCAGGAGCTGAACCGGAAAAAAAAAAATTGGTTTGGTTCAAACCAAAACTGATTTTTCCCCACAGATTTTTCTTGCTGGAATGAAAAACTGAACAGGAAAAAAAAATCACTATGAGTTGAAAAACATCCCTATATTAAATTAAATGAAAAATATATATATATTATTTTTTGTTTTGGGAAGTTTTCATCTTTTTTTAAATACACATCGCTAAATTTTGAAACAAAGCATCATTTCAAAATGCAAAGTGGCAACACTGCATTGCAACACAGTCAAGCAAACCACTGTACATTTTTGGGGGAGAAAAATTGGCAGCCAAAACTATTTGCTAATTTGGGATGACTTTACAAATAGTTTCATTGCCCTGAAAAAATGCATTCTTTTTTTCAATGAATTTACTAGTCACCGACGAAAATTTACCCCGTTGTAGTCGCTGGAGTCTCTACACTCACAGAGCAGGCCCTGGAGCTGAAGCAATCTTGCAGCTCGGTTTGTTTAGACACACGGCTCCATGTGTTTAAGTTCTATGAATAGCTCAACCAGGGGGTGTCACTACATATGCATTTTTAATTAAATAAAATAGCAACCACCAGGCAACACTCACAGAGTTTGGTCTAACACGGAGCTGTCCACCCAGATCCAGTTCTTCCCTGGTGATGTAACACTGAGCCCGATCCAGACATGATA
Source organism: Platysternon megacephalum (assembly GCA_003942145.1). Classification (NCBI taxonomy): domain Eukaryota; kingdom Metazoa; phylum Chordata; order Testudines; family Platysternidae; genus Platysternon; species Platysternon megacephalum. The sequence goes on from QXTE01000503.1 coordinate 56,562, forward strand.
TTTACCCTGTGTGACGTTCTGTATGAACTCCTGTGGGGTGAAGACAAAGGGTCAGGGCCGGCGCAACCCATTAGGCGACCTAGGTGGTCGCCTAGGGTGCAAACATTTGGGGGGCGCCGGCGCCCTGGTCATCGGCGCCCCGGTCGTCGGTGTAATTTTGGGAGCGGGACCTTCCGCCACCCCTGTCGGGGGCGGCATTTTGGGGGCGGGACCTTCCGCCACCTAGGGCGGCGAAAAAGCTGGCGCCACTCCTGCAAAGGGTGAGTACAATCTGCTAGAGCTCTAGGATTCTTTGCTTCAGCCAGAAAACTTGACAGACTGTTCTCCAAACAGGCACTTGAGCATTTAGGCCTTGGCTATACTCGATTTTGTTGTTGTTGTTACAATGTCCCAGCATTTCTACCGTCAGTGTAGCAGCAGCAGTGGGAGCACTAGTGTAAACAGGGCTCAGGGCTCGATGACACAGGGTGGGAGTTTCAAGTGTCTAGGGGAATTAGGAACACAAGTCATAGTGACAGTCGCTTGTCACCCCATTGTGTTATGCTCCTAACTATCTTTCATGCTTTTGAAAATCCCACCCGGAGCGGTTAATATGCCTCTCTGCCTCCCATCTTGCTGTTCCCCATGCTTGGATCCTGATAGGGAAGGAGCATCCATCTACACGAGGCAGGAGGAGGAATAAGCGGAGGCAGTGGGGACAGACGGCGTTGGGGGAACGGTTTCCAGGCTCTGCTGCTATGCAGCTCTCCTGGCTCTCCCATCCCTGTGTTAATGGGAAGCAAAGTGTGTGGGAGCTGCTCCTGCCCTTATGCTGCATTAGCATCCTCAGGAAGAAGTCTCCTTCTCCTCTTGCACATCAGGTACCATGTAACTGGTGTTCCCCTCCAGGGGAAGTTTAGCCCCCTCTGTTTTACTTTACCATCTCCTCCTGGTCTTGGATCACTAGCATTCGAGAGCTCTTCACTGAGCAGTCAGCACGGCTCTTGTTCCAGATGGTGCTTTCTTTAGAAAACCAATAGCACTTTCCTCTGAGCGACAGCCAGTCCCTGGGGCAGAGTTTGCAGCCAGAGCCATCTGGAGAGAGATGTGGAGAGACACAGCAGCAATGATTCTGAGCCCTAGTGAACAGCTCAGAGAGGGTACAAGTCCCCCTGAGTCAGGCACTTGCAATAATCCCATCCAGAGCCTTTAGACTCACTGTTTAACAATGAAAGCCGGTCAGAACATTTTCCTCAAAACTGTTTTTCAGTAGAAAAGCTGGTTCAACAAACGGCTTTCAAGAAACTGTATCGACTGACAATATTCTCACAGAAAAAAATGTTTCAGAATGACAAGGTTTTTTATTGTGGAAAATGTTCAGTTTGGAACATTTCAGAATTTCACTTTGAATTTTATTTTATGGATTCTTATTTTTATATGATTCGCATTATTTCCCCCTTATTTCATGATGTAGCATAACACATTGAAAGATTCTGTGATTTTAATTTAATTTTTAAAAATCATTAAGAGCAGCTCTTTCTTTGTGCTGATCAAAAACACTGTTGATAAACTGAAGCAGGTTCAGAGAAGAGCCACGAGAATGATCGAAGGATTAGAAAACCTGTTGTACAGTGAGAGACTCAAAGCGCTAGAGCTATTTAGCTTAACGAAGAGGAAATTAAGGGATAACTTGATTACAGTTTATAGGTATCTATGGGAAAACAAATTTGTAATAATGGGCTCTGTGGTCTAGCAGAGAAGTATAACACGATCCAATGGCTGGAAGCTGAAGCTAGACAAATTCAGATTAGAAAGAAGGGACACATTTTTACCAGTGAGGGTAATTAACCATTGGAACAATTTACCAAGGGTCGTAATTTTGCTCCATCACTGGCAATGTTTAAATCAAGATCGGATGTTTTTCTGAAAGTTCTGCTCTAGGAATTATTTTGAGGCAGGGTCTCTGGCCCGTGTCCTACAGGAGGTCAGACTAGATGATGCCAGTGGTCCCTTCAGGCCTTGGAATCACGAAACCATGCTTGAAACATTTGGTCGTCTTTTCTTTTCTAGATCAACGCGTCTCCTGTCTGTGTTGTAATGAAATAGTTTGTCACTTTGTGTCACACTTTTTTCACTGCAAGGCAAAGAGGAGACACCTTGGTCTCAGTGTCAAACTGTTTCATTATTTAATTAGCACACACAAAATGGAACGGTTTCAACAGGAGAGATTTTCCCCTATAAAACTCAACAGCCCAGGATTTGGGGCCCTCATCTGGGACAGCTGGACTCAAGGAGCCCCAGTTCCAGATCAGGCAGCATTCAAGCCTGGTTTCGCACGTCCCAGCAGAGGGATCTAGCTATTGGGTATAACAGGCATGCGCTACCAGCCAAAATCCTGCTCTTATAAAAACAAATAGATTTTAAAATGGTAGGGAAAACCCCTGAAAAATGAAAAAAAAAAATAGTTTTAGGTTGACAAAAATATTTTGGTCAAGCCAAAATGAAGCTTTTTCATTTTTTTTCAATACATTGAAAATTTAAAAAAACAAACCAGTTTTGGTTTGAATTGAACTGTTGTTTATTTTTCTCCCTTCTACGCCCCGCCACCCGCAGCCTGTTTTTTTGGCTCAGCCCCGAAACAAAAAATCATTTATTTACTCAGCAATCTGGCTCACTCTGAGAATTACCCTGACTGGCCACTGGAGGTCACTGTGCCCCATAATCCCCACTCAGAGGTGTCTGACCATTGGTGCTACTTGGCCAGCAAATATTGTCCAAATTGGACCACAAAAATATTTGCTTGTCTGTCCGTAGCCAGCACTTCCCCACTTCCCCTGATGCTCCGGACTAGGAATTCAGGCCCCCAATGTCTGCCCTACCTCTAGCCATTGCTGGCACTGGGGAGGCTTGGAAAGAAATTTCCTTCCTCTGAGACCGCTCAGATGGGGGAGGTTGGACATGGCCGTGTCTCCTACCTAAGCTCTGGCCTCTGCTGGGATCTGGTGCCAGATGCTGATATCCACGTTTCTGCTCCACCTCCCCGCTCCACCTCTGACCTCCCTCTTGTTGCTGGGGCAGGGGAAAGATGCCCCAGGCTCATCTTCTCCTGGCCTGAGGTTGGAGAAAGGAGACTCTCTCTCAGCAGCACCACTTCTCACAGATTCATAGAAATGTCAGGCTAGACGGGACCTTGAGAGGTCATCAAGTCCGGCCCCTGCACTGAGGCAGGACCAAATAGACCTAGACCATCCCTGATAGTCCAACCTGGTCTTAAAAACCTCCAATGACGGGGATTCCACAATCTCCCTTGGAAGCCTGTTCCAGAGCGTAACTCCCCTGAAAGTTAGAAAATTCTTCCTAATATTTAACCTGAATCTCCCTTGCTGCAGACAAAGCCCATTACTTCTCGTCCTGCCTTCAGTGGCCACGGAGAACAATTGAACCCCGTCCTCTTTATAACAGCCCTTAACGTATTTGTTATCCTTGGAGGAAATATGGGAGCAGATCCGCTTCTTGCCTCCCCCATCCTCAGTGCCCCTCCTCTGGCCTCACTGAGAGAGAAGCTCCGGGGCCACCTGAGAACTGGGATGAGAGGAGGACACAGGCTAACAGGCTGGCCTGCCCATGGCCGGCCTCCTTCAGACAGGCCCCCCCTCCACCTGCACGGTGTACGGAACACGCCAAGGAGCTCCGAGACACGACGAGCTGCGGTTACCTGCCGAGGGGCTCTGGGCCGAGTGACACAGGCTCTGCTTCAGGCGAGACACCAAGTCCTCCAGGCTCCCGTTCGGGGAGTGTCTCTGAGCGACACCGCTGCTCTCGGCGACCAATGAGGCTGCGTCAGTGTCCGTCTGCGGCGAGCAGCCCTGGAAAACTTCCAAGCAGCAGCCAGGTGAGTGGTTGTTACTGTTGCTGTTATGGCAGCAGGGGCTCCTGTCATGCACTTTATGGGTCACTGGCGTATGAGCTCCCAGGGTGAAACTCACTGCGGCCAGACAATCCTGAAGGGTCAGAGCTCTTGCCTGTGTCTGGGCAGTGACACCTTTCCCAGGGTCCCTTGTTCTGCACAGCAGCTGCCCCATAGGGAGGGCTAATGTCCAGACCATGCAGTCCTAGGTGAGCGGCTTGGACTATGGGGGTTTCCCCAGGGCTGAGGCAGGAACAAGGAACAGGGTGAGAGTCCAAGAGACACAGAGGCTCCAGAGAGCTGCTTCTTGCTGACCGGCTCTGCAGCTTTTGCAAGGGGGGGGGGGGTCGCCTGGGTGCAGTTTGTGACCAGGAAACAAGATAGATAGATAGCTATCTTGTAAATAAACAAATTGCACTAGGAAATACTTGGGATCTGCATTACCAATTTCTCCTCCAGAGAGGAAACTGACCTGTCAGGCCCTAAAATCTGCCCCACTGCGAGGCAAAAGGGTAAGGAATTGGAATTATCATTAGTATTTAGGGATCGGAACAATGAGAATGTGATGATGTGAAAAATCACCAAGGAGCGTCTGTTGACCTTGGTAGGGACAGAGATGATGGAATGAGGCAGGGAAGGAAGGAAGGGAGGGAGAGAGGGCCACATTCATTATGAATATTCTGATCAATTCCATGTTTTCCTTCATATGGTGATGTTGAAAGTTTCCATCAAGGGGATGTTTGGCCCAAGGACAATCACTGGCCTAATGAAAGCCAGTGGGATCCAAGCACCCTCCTTCACTCTCAACAAAAGGAGCTTGTGACAGGTTGGAGCACAGAGACCGCCTTGGGAACTGTCCCCTCATGTGCTGAGACTACTTCTGAGCCCGTTTTCCCTGCCAGCTTCGGACTTCAGTGCCCTGCCTGGTTGAGCCAGACACGCCAGCCTGCTGCAAACACAGACCCAGGTCTGAACCACATCCCCCACAAGCTGCAGACTTAACTGAAAACGGCTTAAGAAGTGTTCCTGTCTCTAGCACCCAGACACCCAGTTCCTAATGGGGTCCAAATCCCAAATAAATCCGTTTTACTCTGTATAAAGCTTATGCAGGGTAAACTCATAAATTGTTTGCCCTCTATAACACTGATAGAGAGATATGCACAGCTGTTTGCTCCCCCAGGTATTAATCACTTACTCTGGGTTAATTAATAAATAAAAAGTGATTTTATTAAATATAAAAAGTAGGATTTAAGTGGTTCCAAGTAATAACAGACAGAACAAAGTGAATTACCAAGCAAAATAAAACAAAAACACGCAAGTCTAAGCCTAATACAGTAGGAAACTAAATGCAGGTAAATCTCACCCTCAGAGATGTTCCAATACGCTTCTTTCACACACTAGACTCCTTCCTAGTCTGGGTCCAGCAACCACCCTCACACCCCCATAGTTACTGTCCTTTGTTCCAGTTTCTTTCAGGCATCTCTTTGGGGTGGAGAGGCCATCTCTTGAGCCAGCTGAAGACCAAATGGAGGGGTTTCCAGGGCCTTTTATATTCTCTCTCTTGTGGGCGGAAACCGTTTGTTCTTCTGTGCAAGATCACAGCAACAAGATGGAGTCTGTAGCCACCTGGGCAAGTCACATGTCTATGGATGATTCCGCTTTTTGCAGGCCGACGCCATTGTTTACATGTTGATTTGAACATTCCCAGGAAAGGTCAGGTATGGATTGGCGTCTCCCAAAGTCCACTGTTAGTTAAGTACTCCCAATTACTTGAATAACCCCTTCACACTATGTTGACCAAATCTGCCTTGTGAGCTTCCTACAGCAAACACTTTAAATACAAGCATAGAGCCAACGCTCATAACTTCAGATATAAAAATGATACATGCATACGAATAGGATGAATATATGCAGTAGATCATAACCTTGCAAAGTTACATTACATGGCATATCTAGCATAAAACATATTCCAGTTATGTCATATTTACACTCATAAGCATATTTCTATAAAGCATTATGGAGTGCAACATCACACCCAGGGCCGGCGCAACCCATTAGGCGACCTAGGCGGTCGCCTAGGGCACTGCTATTTTGGGGGCGCCGGCGCCCCGGCCGCCCGTAGAAATTTGGGGGCGGGACCTTCCGCCACCGCTGTTGGGGGCGGCATTTCGGGGGCAGGACCTTCCGCTGCCTAGGGCGCCGGAAGAGCTGGCACCGCTACTGATCACACCCTCCTCCTGAACTTACTGCCAGAGACTTGGATGCTGACCATGGCGGAGGCAGTATACCTAAAATTCCTCTTTGGGCTCCCCTCTGGGGCAGACACTCCTGTGTCCCCCCAAAAGGGAAGGTGATCCTGATCCAACTGTGGGCTCACAGCTACCAGCTATGACAGACCCTTCACTGGCCAGCAAAATCCCGCCCCCCCCTCCCCCTTCACTCAGGTTGGGTTTGCTTCCAGCTACAGAGTCCTTGGGGTCTGTTCCCACCACAGCGGTCACCAGGAACCCAACTTCCAGCTCTAGGATACATGTCTCTGTGCCCCTCTTCCACTCCATTACAGCAGTTTGTGCTTCTGGGTCTCAGTTTTCTTTGTCTTTTAAGTCCAGGGTTTGCTGGTGTGCAGCCCCTTGTCTGACTGCTCCTGCCTCCAGGTCAGTCTTTTCCAGGGCAAATTGCGCATCAATTTCCATTTGTATCCCCTTGAGACCATCACTCGATGAGCTGGGATACCACTGAGAACCCCTCCTGCCAGAACAGCCGCCCCTCCACTCCTGTCTTGCTGAGTTAGACACTCCAGTCAGCTTCAGCACAGACAGAGGTTGGGCCACACCCATCTGCAGTTCCCTGAAACTGAGATGCCCTCAGCTCAGGGGCTTCTTAGTTAACAGAGACTTTCCCAGCGCCCAGTGTTCAGCCTTTCTGGGCAATTTGCACCCTGTGAAGTTCTAGCTTCTTCTGATCGTCACTCTTACTTATTTTGGTTCCTTTTCTGTCCCTATTTCCCTTTCCCGAAATAAGCAAACAGAAAATAACAAACCAGTAACCACTTTGTCTGTTCTCCAGCCACCACACTTAAAACTCTCTTAAAATCACTACCGGTATCTCAAAGCAATCAGCTGTGCACAGATCCTGCTCGACTACGCCACTGTGATGGGTTGGATCACAGAGACCCCTTCACACTATGTTGCCCAAATCTGCCTTGTGAGCTTCCTACAGCAAACACTTTAAATACAAGCATAGAGCCAACGCTCATAACTTCAGATATAAAAATGATACATGCATACGAATAGGATGAATATATGCAGTAGATCATAACCTTTGCAGAGATAGGTTACATGGCATATCTAGCATAAAACATATTCCAGTGATGTCATAGTTACACTCATAAGCATATTTCTATAAAGCATTATGGGGTGCAACGTCACAGAGCTATTAAGCCCCTTTCTGTGGCAGAGACAGCTGCAGGCAGGGGAGGTTACCACCTACTGCAACAGGCCACGTGGCAGATCAGAGATAAGCCAGGTGAGCTGAGAGGTTTCCTGGCTGGAAACACAGGGGCTAGGTTATTGGTTGCAGCCTGTGTGTGTTGTGGGAGGGGAAGGGGGGAACCCAGGAGAAGCCGTTGTGAGCATGACCCCTGAGGAAACACAGGGACAGAACTTCTTGGGCACAGAGCCAAGTGAAGAGGCAGGCTTGGGGATTTCTGAGCAAGGAGACTTCCTGCTGCTGTTTGTTTCTCCTGTGATCAGAGAAATGGGATTTAGTGCCCGTTTTTTGTAAGTAAATAAGATGACTAGAGCTGACTAGAGCATTGATTTCTCCTAACGGCAACAGCCCTGCAAGGCAACAATATTTGACAACATGAAGTTTCCCTCCAACAGGATGCCCTGAGTTTCAGGTACCAAGTTCAGACTGGACCATGTTCTTGCAACACTTTGCCCTAGCTGGGATGAAGCGTCCAGTCGTCTACTGACCAGTGGAGCAAATTATTAAGGGAACAGAGCCGGGACAGGAGAATTGAGGCTACATCTCTGAAGAGTGAGTCGGAAAGCAGAATTTCCATTTCCAACGTTTTGAAATTTGTTTTCATTCTGAATTGGAATGAAAAATCGAAATGTTGATATTTCCTGCCAAAAGGAAACTCTAAAAAAAATTTATGTTCAGAAACATTGAACCAGTTGTTTCAATAACGTCAAAAAGTTTCACTTTGATAAGGTTAAAAAGGCATTTTGTTATGACTAGTCAAAACATTTTCATATCATATTCAATATGATATTGTGTGTAACTTTCTGAAATATAAATATATCATTTAGCTTTTTATATATTATAAATGTAGAAACAAAATGAATCAAAATGGGAAAGTCAAAACAAAATATTTTACCTTATCGAAATGAAGCATTTTGACATTACTGAAACAAAATGAGAAAGTCAAAACGAAACATATCAAAACAAAATGTGTCGGCATTATTGAAACTAAATGAGAAAGTTTAAACATTTGTTTGGATGTTTTTGTGGTGACAGTTTCATTGAAATTGACACATTCCCCCGAAACTCTTTCATTCTGATGAAAGTCCATTTTCCAATGGAAAACCATTCCATTGAAAACTTCCCAACCAGCTGCAGTCACGAGGGACCTGTTCCAATGGATAGCAGGCCTTGAGCTACTCACCCTGAATGCCCAGTGCAATTACCGCTGTAGCCAGGATCACGTCGCCAGCCAAAGCAATCCACAGAACGAACCCGTGCCGGCGTGCAAATCCCCGGAGATCTGTGAGATGCAATATTCAGTGAAGCACTTTCTGTAGCTACTTAAGGACGTGTTAAACAAAGAGGCATATGTGCTTATCTGGATTTCTGTCTCTCTGGCCACTCGGGGGATGTGCTACACTGCAAACGAAAAATCGCAGTGCCAAATCTCAGAGCACGGGTCTAGTGACTCGGGCTGTGGGATTAAAAATAGCAGTGTAGACGCTCTGGCTGGATCCCAGGCTCTGAGACCCTCACAGGATTTCAGAGCCTGCCGAAACCGGGACGTCTACACTGCAATTTTTAGCCCTGCAGCCCGAGTCAGTTGGTCCGGGCTCTGACAGTGCCATGGGTGTTTCTTTGCAGTGTAGACATATTTCTGACAATAAAGGGAGTGTGATACTGGAGCCAGTTGTAAAGCTGTCAGACAGGGATACAGGGATACACTAGTCTTAGGAGCCCCCCATTGACCGGCTAGCCAGAGTTTTCAACTGGTATTTCCGGAGCATTTTGAAACTATTGGAAAAGTGGGTGAGATTTCAGCAGGGGTTTAAATCTTTTTGTCCCCTCTGCTGTCCTGTCCAGTCCAGTCAGCCCATGAGAAAAGCAGTCAGCAGCAGGAGTGATTTGGGGCTATCTACCAAACAGACATATAATCCATTGCAGTTAATGGGCCAGATTTCAATTGTATCTAAACATACACTGTCCCTGTCTTGCGCTCAGTGTCCTGCTTGTTAGCTTAGTCCATGCTTTCAGCACTGAGCCAAGAAGCAGAACTCTTCAGCATCTGTTCAGACTCCTCATGTCCTTCTCTTCGCTATGTGCTCTCTTGACTTGCGATCTTTGGTGGTGTCGAACATAACAGCTTGGTTCATAGGTGAGATCTGTGCTGGAAAACATGACAGGTACCCCTCGGGCTGAGCCTCCTGTATAGTCATCAGGCTAAGTTCGTTGTGGGTTTTTGTCAGTTTCTGGTGGTGTGTGAACCCAGATGAAAATTCTGTTGTGGGAACTGGTGGCAGTTGCACAAAACATCCTCCCCTACTGGTGCGAAGCGGTGAATGCATGTGCACACACACGTGTGCGCACACATACACACACACGCACACCCACTATGGGCTTAGCTGGCCGGGAGATACTTTAGAATTCCCTGCACCAACAATGATGAATTTGACCCATTGTTTTGCCATACGATTAATGCACTCTGGATTTTCTTTGAGCTGGGAGAGCTAAACAGCTGCTAAATCAAGTGCCTTTCCACTTTCTAGCAAAGGGGAAGAGAGACATTTCTCTTCAGCCTGTTCAGATGTGACCACATCTGATAGCAGACACTGGGATAGAATCATAGAACCGTAGGACTGGAAGGAACCTAGAGAGGTCATCAAATCCAGTCCACTGCACTCATAGAATCATAGAAGATTAGGATTGGAAGAGACCTCAGGAGGTCATCTAGTCCAACCCCCTGCTCCAAGCAGGACCAATGCCCAACTAAATCATCCCAGCCAGGGCTTTGTCAAGCTGGGCCTTAAAATCCTCTAAAGAAGGAGATTCCACCACCTCCCTAGGTAACCCCTTCCAGTGCTTCACCACCCTCCTAGTGAAATAACATTTCCTAATATCCAACCTAGACCCCCCGCCACTCCCGCAACTTGAGACCATTGCTCCTGGCACTCATAGCAGGACCAAGCACCATCTAGACCAGGGGTGGCCAACCTGAGCCTGAGAAGGAGCCAGCATTTACCAATGTACATTGCCAAAGAGCCACAGTAATACATCAGCAGCCCCCCATCTGCTCCCCACCACTTCCAGGGCCTCCCGCCCACCGGCAGCCCCACCGATCAGCGCCTCCCCCTTCCTCCCCGCACCTCCCGATCAGCTGTTTCGTGGCATGCAGGAGGCGGGGGGGGGGGGGAGGAGAGGGGAGGAGCGAGGGCATAGCAGGCTGAGGGGAGAGGGTGGGAAGGGGTGGAGTCGGGGGGCCTGTGGCAGAGCCAGGGGTTGAGCAGTGAGCAGCCCCCGGCACACTGGACAGTTGGCGTCTGTAGCTCCAGCCCCGGAGTCGGTGCCTGTACAAGGAGCCGCATATTAACTTCTGAAGAGCCGCATGTGGCTCCGGAGCCGCCCCTGATCTAGACCATCCCTGACAGGTGTTTGTCTAACCTGCTCTTAAAAATCTCCAATGATGGAGATTCCATAACCTCACTTTATCCTTCTGTTCCTTCCACCCTTCTACACCACTTCCATCTGTGCCAGCACCCATCGGACTCCCTAGCTAATTTCATTTGCAGCCTCAACGCCTGTCTCTGCTGCGCTCGCCCGGCATCCCCTTGCGCTGGCTCCTGATTCGGATCTCAGCTGCACTCGCTGAATTCAGAATGAGAAGTGAGAACAGAACCCGGGCCTGAGTCCAAGGACTGCAGTGGGGTCACTCCGGATTTATGCCGAGGTCACTGAGATCAGGATCCAGCCTGGACTCCACTGAACGCAGTGGGGTCACTGCGTTTACACTGGGCTCCCCAAGATTTGGATCTTGGCTCCTCCCTCCAAATCCAATAATCAAGTTCTACTCACGGAGTCTCCCAGATTTGCCACCCTGAACATGCCTGTTCCTTCTCTTCTCACTCGCAACTCGCTCCATTTATTACAGAGACGCTTTGGGCCTAATCCCCAGCTAATGTGAATCAGCCAGAGTTCCATGGGAGTCAATGAGCCAGATCCCCAGCTGGGGTATCAATATCACTTACTGAAATCCCCCAGAAGATGGATAAAAGCTGCTATTACATTTTACTGCCCTGGCATGTGAGTGTAAAGGATGTTCCCAGCTGCAAAGATTCCAGTAATATTTATACACTCATGTGGCTGTAAAGAGAAACCAAGTGTTCTGCGTTATGCTAAAGACTGGCAGATATCAGGACAAGCTTTTCCTACGGTGCTGAGCAGCGCCTGGTAGCTAGAGAATTGCTCTCTGGACTCTGCCGGCTAAACTTTAATAAACACCCATGCGGAAAGCGGAACCCCAAACTTAGGACAAATCAGGGAAAGAAAATCAAATTCACTTACCACGGTGGTTAAGGGGAGAGGGTTGGCTGGTGGGGGATGAGTCTTCCAGGACGTTTAAATCAGCATAGATAATTTCCTCACTCATGGTCCAGACAGCAAAAGAAGGCAGCCCCCAGCAAGGGACGCTGTGTGGAAGCTGAGCCGCTGAGATATACGTGCAATCCAAGGTGAGCGGTGCCTCCAAAATCAGGAAGTAGCACCTGTCAGGGGCTGGTGAATTTCCTTCCTATCTCTGCGCTGGGGATTTCCTTCATTAACAGGTCACCATCTCACGTCCTTACCCCAGGGCAATTGACACCAGAGGCAGGGGTGGGGCGCTGACAGACAGCCGTTCTGTTGGGCAGCGAGCCCCAAACATGAGAAATTCTGCCTTCAAAAAGGGCGTGACAGTAAAGTGTTCCGCGGTTCTGTGGCGGTTTCCCCCTGGGGTCGGCCATCTTGAATCCAGACACATTGCCAATGGCTTTGGGATGGCTAGGCCCAAGCTTTGATGCTCTGATGCTCCTGTGTCCCCACAGCTGGTGCGCTCGATGAACGCTGGGCGTGAACCCTCTTTCACAAGGGCCACTGCCCTGCTGCAGGGAGTTGAACTTGAGCGTGAATCACGGCCGCATAGAAGCAGCCGTTAAGTCACCAGGTTCCCACCAGCAGCGGGGGCTGAGTTTTGAGGGGTCCTTCTCGCCTTTATACACCCCCGAGGGCCCTGCAGCCGTCCCCGCTCATGTCAGCGTCGTGACGGCCGACTCGATGGCCACCCAAAAATAGCAGCGCTGGGCGTTAAAGGTCACTTTCCATGACACCCAACCCACCCACCGCTCAGCTGCCGCTGGGGCAAAGTGTGGCTTGGAAGAGAAGAGAACGACGCCTGGGCCCACATCCTGTGAGGAGAACGATTGTTATTTCATTTTTTTCCCCCAAGCTCCTGGCACTTGGTGCTCCCCAGAAATGAGCCTCCCAGCACTGGCCACGTACGCTCAGCTCTGAGGCAGCAAGTGAGGGTCGCCCACGGGCCCAGGCGAGAGGAAGGATGAGGGTAACACTAGCAGGTTTCCACAGTTGCTCAATGTATATGTGAAGGTCGTTGCTTACAGCACAGTAAGGAGGGACAAAGTCTGTTCTTGCAGTATTTTTAGAACGGACTCACCTACTCTGATTCAAGGCCTGTTTCTATGCAGGTATGTATGGACCAGCGAAAGCTGCGGCCTGACTGGAAATTACCTTGCTGCAACAACAGTGATCGACCCCAGCTAAACCACGACTGACCTTATGGTTTTGTGGTTTTTTTCCCTCCTGTGTGGGCTCTGCGCACCATTCCTCTGCTTGTAGCAGGTGATGAAAACTGCCAGCTCTCAGATCTAGATTGTGAAGGCAGCCCCCTGACTGGCACCCTCTTGATAGATGTGCCCCGCCTCAGAATGATGTCACTCTGCGTCCACACTCGACAGCCGCGCCTAGGGGTGAAGACTGGTGATGGAAAAATGGTTTTCTTTTTCTCCTGTGGAAATGTCAGGTTCGTAAAAAAAACAACAACTCCAAAATACTTGAGTCCCACATGTTGCTGCAGTGCCTCGTGGGATCTGTAGTTCCCCATAATTCATAGATTGCAAAGCCAGAAGGGACCACGGTGACCTTGGGAATAGCAAACACCATAGAACTTCCCCAGTCATTCTGATCTGAACTAGAGCAGGTCTTTTAGGACTAGTCTACACTAGAAGTGCTACGCCGGTGCAGCTGTATCTATGCTGACAGGAGCTGTATCATAGCACTCAGTAGCTATGTCAGTGGGAGAAGCTCCGTCATACACCGGCGCTTAGGCAGGTGTAACTTACGTTGTTCGGGGGGTGACTTATTCACAGCCCTAAGCAACATAAGTTATATTGACATAATTTGTTAGAAAAACATCCAATCTTGATTTTAAAATTGCTAGTGATGGAGAATTCACCACGGCCCTTGGTAAGTTGTTCCAGTGGTTAATTACACTCGCTGTTAAATATCTTGTACCTTATTTACAGTCTGAATTTGTCTAGCTTCAACTTCCAACCACTGAATCTTGTTAGATCTTTTTGCCTGCTAGATTGAAAAGCCCATTATCAAATATTTGTCCCCAGGTAGATACTCACAACGTTCTATTTGTTAAGCTAAATAGATTGACCTCCTTGAATCTATGACTATAATGATATGCCCCGATTGCAACGATGTGGGGGAAACCAGACAATCACTGTGCTGTCCAATGAACTCACACAGAAAAATGGTAAAAAAACCAACATCCCTTCGCTTTTCACACAGTGACCACTCCCTAGCTAACCTCCCAGTGTTCACCCTCAAAGGAAACCTGCACAAAACACCGTCCAAAAAACGAGCCTGGGAGCTTTAAATTCATGACTCTGCTAGACACTAAAATCCTGGATTGAACAGAAACCCAGGGTTACAACAATCGGTAACCCACTAACTCCCCAACCGCCCTTTTTGTCCTGTGACTGCAGAGGTGCTAACGGGCCACACCACCTTGACTGGTCCCTTTCAATATGTGCTAACTACTTATGGGCAACAAAATGGCAGATGAAATTCAATGTTGATAAATGCAAAGTAATGCCCATTGGAAAACATAATCCCAACTATACATACCAAATGATGGGGTCTAAATTAGCTGTTACCATTTGAGAGAGATCTCGGAGTCATTGTGGATAGTTCTCTGAAACCATCCACTCAATGTGCAGCAGCAGTAAAAAAGTTAACAGAATGTGGGGAATCATTAGGAAAGAGATAGCTAGTAAGACAGAAAATATCATCTTGCCTCTATATAAATCCATGGCACACCCACGTCTTGAATACTGTGTGCAGATGTGGTCGGCCCATCTCAAAAAAGATACATTGGAATTGGAAAAGGTTCAGAAAATGGCAACAAAAATGATCGGGAGTATGGACCGGCTGCCGTATGAGGAGAGATTAATAAGACTGGGAGTTCTCAGCTTGGAAAAGAGACGACTAAGGGGAGATATGATAGATGCCTATAAAATCAGACTGGTGTGGAGAAAGTAAATAAGGGAGTGTTATTTACTCCTTCTCATAACACAAGAATTAGGGGTCACCAAATGAAATTAATAGGCAGCAGATTTAAAACAAACAAAAGGAAGTGTTTCTTCACGCAATGCACAGTCAACCTGTGGAACTCCTTGCCAGAGGATGTTGTGAAGGCCAAGACCATAGCAGGGTTCAAAAAAGAACTAGATAAATTCATGGAGGATAGGTCCATCAATGGCTATTAGCCAGGATGGGCAGGGATGGGTGTCCCTAGCCTCTGTTTGCCAGAAACTGGAAATGGGCGACAGGGAATAGATCATTTGATGATTCCCTGTTCTGTTCATTCCCTCTGGGGCACCTGGCATTGGCCACTGTTGGAAGACAGGACATTGGACTAGATGGACCTTTGGTCTGACCTAGTATGGCCGTTCTTATGTTTTCAATCTGTTGCACCTTGCATTTTGCTGTGACGCTGGGAGAACCTTCCCAGCCCCAAAGAAGAACTCTGGTGTCTCAAAAGCTTGCCTCTACCCCCAGCAGAAGTTGCTCCAATAAAAGATATCACCTCACCCACATTGTCTCTCTATCACTCTCAGGCAGGTTTTCTAATCCTTTAATCATTCTTGTGGCCCTCCTCTGAACCCTCTGCAATGTATCAACGCCCTTCCTGAATTGTGGATGCTAGTGCTGGACACAGGATTCCAGCAGTGGCGGCACCAGTGCCAAATCCAGAGGTAAAACCATTTTCTACTCCTACTCGTGATTCCCCTGTTACACATCCAAGTATCACAGCGTCGCACTGGGAGCTCACATTCAGCTGATTATCCACCAAGACCCCCCAGGACTTTTTCAGAGTCCCAGGATAGAGCCCCCATCCTATCGCCATGGCCTGATTTCTTTGCTCCTACATGGATGGCTTTACATTTTTGAAGCATTATTATTAAGGGACTGAGTGGCAGGAAATTCCCTTTGATCAATAAGCCGCGTGGTACGTGGGCAGCGTTAGCATTAGCACTCCAGGCAGCCTGTAGATTGTATCAGCATTTGAATCTGGGTGTCTAAGCAGGAAGCAGTGGGTGTGTTGCTGCTGCTATCGCTGCCTGTCATACTAATATTGTCTCATTATTTCCTAGTAACCTAACACACACGCCCCCATCTGTCTGTATCCACTGTTATCTCTTAATATCTTCGTCTGGCGAAGTGGGCATTCACCCACGAAAGCTTATGCTCCAATACGTCTGTTAGTCTATAAGGTGCCACAGGACTCTCTGTTGCTTTTTACAGATCCAGACTAACACGGCTCCCCCTCTGATTCTTGTTATCTCTTAGAATCATAGAATCAGAAGGCATCACAAGGGTCATCTAGTCCAGTGGTTCTCAACCTTTCCAGACGACTGTACCCCTTTCAGGAGTCTGATGTATCTTGCGTACCCCCCAAGTCACCTCACTTAAAAACTGCTTGCTTACAAAATCAGACAAAAAAACACAAAAAAGTGTCACAACCACTATTACTGAAAAATGGCTTCTTTTCTCATTTTACCATATCATTATGAAATAAATCAATTGGAATATAAGTATTGTACTGACATTTCAGTGTATAGTCTATAGAGCAGTATAAACAAGTCTTGCATCCGAAGAAGTGGGTATTCACCCACGAAAGCTCATGCTGCAAAACGTCTGTTAGTCTATAAGGTGCCACAGGATTCTTTGCTGCTTCTACAGATCCAGACTAACACGGCTACCCCTCTGATACAAGTCATTGTATGAAATTTTAGTTTGTGCTGACTTTGCTGGTGCTTTTTATGTAGCCTGTTGTAAAACTAGGCAAATATCCAGATGAGTTGACGTGCCCCCTGGAAAACCCCTGTGTACCCCCAGGGGTACGTGTACTCCTGGTTGGGAACCACTGGTCTAGTCTAACCCCCTTCCAAGAAAAATGCAGGATTATTGTGTCTACACCTTCCAAGACAGATGGCTTAGACTTGGATTGTCAGCTTTTTGGGGCAGGGAACTGTCTTTTCACCCTTTGTTTGTACAGAGCCTAGCACAACAGGGTCCTGGGACATGCTACTACGATGATGCAAAATAATAAATAATAATAATAAATCTCTGGCAGTGGAGCCTAGTGGCTCAAGCACAGGACTGGGACTCAGGAGACCTGGGTTCCATTCCCTGCTCTGCCACTGGCCTGCTGGGTGACCTCTGTGCCTCAGTTTCCTCATCTGTAAAATAAGGCTACTGCCCTCTTTGGTAAAGTGCTTTGAGCTCTAATGCTGCAACACACTAGAGAAGAGTGAGGTGTTATTCTCCAGGAGGTCTGACTCAGTGCTGCCAACCTCAAATGTCCAAACATCAAGAGTCAGGCATTAAAACAATCTCAGGAGATTGGTTACGATTCGTTAATAAAGTTGCCGCTTTCCTCTAGCCCAAAGCAAGAGTCCAAACTCTCAGCCTGGCAGCGTTTGCTTTGATTAAAGACAGGCAGCAGGGCTGGAAGATCAAGGAAAGTTGCTCTCAGGGCTTGTCTACACAGGGGGATAATGCACACGTACGGGAGTATGATTTCTGCAGCCCGTTAATGTGTTATGCGCTAACCAGTCCATGTAGGCCCTGGTGGTGCACACTAAAGTGTCCCTAGTGTGTTTTAACATTGTGCTGACTACATTAAAGTGCACTAGGGAACCTTTAATGCACACCAGCCATGCCTACACAGACCAGTTAGTGCGCAACACGTTAGTGCGTTGTAGAAATCACCCCCCTGTAGCGTGCAGTGCCGCACCATGTAGACAAGCCCACTGCATCATTTACAGCTAGGCCGAGATCTTCAAACGTGACTAGTGATTGCAGGTGGCCAATTTGAAATACTTTAAAGGGGCCTGATTTTTACAAGGCGGGTGCTCTGGCCCCTTCAAGGTGTCACAGGTTGGACTCCCCAGAATCACTAGTCACTTTCGAAAATCACAGCCGTATCGAGTGTGTTTTTCAAAAGAGTCTAAAATAACATCAATGCCACCAGTCCCATGGATTTTCAACAGGACTTGTGCTCCTAGGTAGGGTCGGGCAACATTTTTCTAGTGAAACTTGTTTTGGAGAAAAAAATGCAGATTCAGGTTTGACGGAAACAGTTTGTAAATTCATGTAAAATTTGCCAAATTATTTTAGTCCACGCCCACCTCCCCAAATCTGAAAATGTTTTGTTTCAACATTTTTTTAAATGAATCATTTTGATGTTTCGATTTGAAATGACTTTTTGTTTAAAAATTTCTTTCGATGTTATAAAAATAAAAAAAAACTATTCAAAATAGTTCAAAATCAAAACAATTTTTAAAATTATTATTATTTGGAACTGCCCTTGAACCAAAATCTTGTTTATTCACCACTTAATAAAGTTCTAGGCAGGGCTTAATTTGTAATGAAAGAGGTGTCGGGACTCAAGCAATTCTTTTACATCCATAACTGATGCAGCAAGCCCAGAGGTGCCGGGGCTCTGAACTGCCAGGCCCAGAGGTGCCGGGGCTACGAACTGCCAGGCCCAGAGGTGCCGGGGCTACGAACTGCCAGGCCCAGAGGTGCCGGGGCTACGAACTGCCAGGCCCAGAGGTGCCGGGGCTCTGAACTGCCAGGCCCAGAGGTGCCGGGGCTATGAACTGCCAGGCCCAGAGGTGCTGGGGCTATGAACTGCCAGGCCCAGAGGTGCCGGGGCTATGAACTGACAAGCCTAGAGATGCCGGGGCTCAGCCCTGGCACAAATTAAGTGCTGGTTTTAGGATAATTTTTGTCCTGCAGTCAATCTTTTGATTCATTTTTGTCTTCCACCTCACAAAACCAACTCTCCCTCAGTTTACAGAGCTGAGAAGTCTGGTTTAACAGCAGTAGCTCTCTCGCTTTCTGTTGCCCTACCTGTGTGTCCTTCATTTGAGCTTCCTGTGTGGTTTCAGTCAGAATCTTTGAGGTGCTCTGGTGAGCTCTGTGGGTTCCAGCCCTGGCCATGTGACCAGTCACAGCTGTTTGCTTTTCCTGCTCTTAAATGTGGCATAAAAGAAAATAAAACTCTGGCAAGCTTTGGATGAATCAGGATGTAAGGGGGATGTAAAAATTGATACATGCTTGTTTCACTTTTGCATTTAAATAGGAACATAATAGAATTTGCCTCTGGATTTTTAACAGTTCAGTTTCTTTCTCCAAAGTGACTGACCGGGATCCACATTATTCAGTGCTTTATTACACACATACAATAAAAGGCAGTTCTCTAACCTCTATTCACACGGCGGCTGTGTGGTGAAGTTTTCCAGTGCGACTCTCACAACGGCCAGATGGGAACACCCCAGACGCCCCTGCGGACAGTGAATCCGGGAAGAGAAGCTTAAACAGCGCAGAAGGCAGCAGCAGCAGCAGCCCAGAGGACGTCCTCGCTCATCTGAGACAGAATCTGTGCGAGCTGCAAACACACAGCAGTGCAGCAGGTAACCCCAGCTCCTCCCATGCCTGAGCTGTCCACCTGTCTAGCTCCTTAGGCTGCTCTAGTGCATCTATCAGAGCTCCTGCTAGAAAAGTCCCTTCCTGCTACTCGGCCCACATGTCTGTGCCACCACCCACCCATCCTCCAGAGCTTCTCTGCACTGGGTACCATCAGTGCGGTTAACAAGCATTTTCCAGATAGGGCTGAGGGGAGCAGCAGTGACACCTTGTGGCCAATCAGGGTAGCTCTCAGTACATACAGTACCACGGGGGGGGGGGAAGCACAAAGAGAGTGAGAGGGGAATGGATGGGATAGAACAGAGTGAAAGAGAAGGCAGAGGCTGCTGGGACATGGCATGAAGGGACATCAGGTGTCTACCCATCATGCCACACACAGACACACACAGTCCCTGCCCCAGCTGAGATCAGGGCCCCGTTGTGCCGGGCGCTGCACAGACACACAGGGAGAGAGTCCCTGCCCCAGCTGAGATCAGGGCCCCGTTGTGTCAGGCGCTGCACAGACACCCAGCGAGAGACAGTCCCTGCCCAGTAGCGGCGCCAGCTTTGCTGGCGCCCTAGGCGGCGGAAGGTCCCGCCCCCGAAATCCCGCCCCCAACAGCGGCGGCGGAAGGTCCCGCCCCCAAATTTTTACGGGCGGCGGGGGCGCAGTCGCCCCCAAAATAGTAGCGCCCTAGGCGACCGCCTAGGTCGCCTAATGGAAGCGCCGGCCCTGTCCCTGCCCCAGCTGAGATTAGGGCCTCGTTGTGCCAGGCGCTGCACAGACACACAGGGAGAGACAGTCCCTGCCCCAGCTGAGATTAGGGCCTCGTTGTGCCAGGCGCTGCACAGGCACACAGGGAGAGACAGTCCCTGCGCCAGCTGAGATCAGGGCCCCGTTGTGTCAGGCGCTGCACAGACACACAGCGAGAGACAGTCCCATTGACTTTGCCTTGCTATTTGTTCCTGTTTTCATTGTGAGATGTGTCTTCTTCAGGATACATCATCCATTTGAATGGACTGTTTTTTCCTGTTATTATTTTAAAAAGACTCAACAAAAAATATTTTATTAAAATATATTTATTTTAAATAAATAAAAAAGACTGAATGAAATTGCTTTAGAAAACAAATTCCTTTGTCATATAATAATAATAATAATAATAATAATTGATAATACCCAGCTCTTATATGACTAATCTCAAAGCCAAAGGACCCAACAAGGACATCCATGAGCCACGCTTAAACTAACTAGGGATCTGAGCCTGTGATCAGAACCTTACACTAGGGACGAATCCCACTGAAATCATAGTGTGAGAGGGTCCTTTGGAGGAAAATATCATCCAATTTCCCTTCTTTACTGTCTGCAGTAGGTACTGAATGCTGACCCCATCGGACATTACTGGGAGAGGGCTGGAGATGTTCACCTTCATGGGAGACATTAATCCCTCCCACATAGTCATTGCTGGATACCCAGTACGGTTAGAGAAACTGCCCTTTGAAAGAAACCTTACACTGAGCTCCCTTCTGCCCCACGCGTGTGGTGGTGAGGGATGCATTTAAGTGTTGTGTAACTATGTTGTGGGCCACTCCTTTGTGGGGTGAGGGGCTGAGCAGTACTTTAAATTCATGTTTTAGGCCTCCTGAAGTGTGATTTACAATATGGAATAATTAAGGAGCTGCCTCAGAAGAGTCCGTTGAGGAAGAAATCTCATCAGGAAACTTTGGGCACAGATCCAATGTCAGTCCCTGTCAAGGAAGCAAAAACATCTGTTCAGTGAGTGGTGTGTTTTTATATCTATACAGAAAGAGCAATCTCAAACTTTGAGCCTGGATTACACTAAGAGAAGTGATAAAAATAAGAACTAAATCAAGTCTCTAGGAGAGAGCACAGTGTGTGTGTGTCTCTCTCTCTGTAACAGTCTGCGACACCTCTGAGAACCAAAGTGGCAGTTTGCAGGCATGAGGTGCGTAGCCATTTAAAAGTTTCAGTGCACAGAAAATAAAATTATCCATAGGTTTATCACAATGAGTAAGTAGTTAAAGAGAAGCTGCAACTGAGAATTAAAAGGGTGCTATCAATTTGAAAAGCACATTTCCATATGAAAATTTGGTGTTTATTATTATTACAAATAACCTCTAAGGCCATGTCTTCATTCAGATTTTCAGTTGTGTGTTAACAAGTTTGAACTAATTTTTTGTTAAGTGGAGCTAGTCAAATAATGGATTTTTCAGTTCTCTGGCAATTCCAAAAATCTTGGTGGGAAAACATTGGTCTCAGGTCAAATCAAAAATGAAATTTCAACAAAAAGTTTAAAACTTAATAATAATTTTAGGTTGAAGTAGATGTTTTGACAAAATCAATTCAATTTTGACGATTTCCCCCTTTTTTCAAATATAATTTTTTTAAAAGTCAATTCGCACAGAAAAATTAAAACATTTAATTTTGAAAATGCCAAAATGAAACATTGTTCTTTTTTTCTGAATTTGTTTCCTTTTGTTTTTGAGCCAAAAAATATTCACCCACATCCAATATTAAGTAACATGATTGTAAATGCGAGTGTGGGCATGACACGTATGTTTATTCCTACTTGTATTTAAACGTGGGATGAAGAAGAATTTACAACTATGTTAAACACATTAGTTAACTCATTTTAGTCATATTTTAACATAAGTGTAGACAAACCCTAAAATAACTAACAGAGATTAGAAGAAACCTTTTACTTTCCTCTATTTTTTCCTATCTCAGATGTCCAATGCCAATGATTTAAATGTCTGCATTAACTATTTCACTGCTCAAAGAATGTGAGAAAAGAGAAGGTGGAGAGTCATATTATGAAGATCTCTATGAATGCCAACTCATTCTGATGCCACAGGAAGGAAATTTGGGAAATTATTGCCAATTTCCCCCCGCAATCAGGAAGGAGCAACATCCAAAAACCCATAAGAACCCAGAGACCTTCCCTGATCATATTTTTAACATCTGAAAAATCTACTCTGAGAGGCAATAGAACGGGCCAGACATTTTTCATTGAAACGTTTTTACATGTCAGACTGTTTCATTTACAAACACAAACAGGAGCTACAGCTTATGTTTTCTAGATCAAAGTATCCATCAGTACTGAGTAGCTTCCGTCTTTCATGATTTCAAAAAAATAAAATAATGGACTATTTCAACTTTTATATTATGTCATATTATAACATCAGTAGCAGTAATGCATTTTATGCACTGATACTCACGTCATGGAATAATATCAAAAATGGAAATGAAAAAACTCATAACATAAAATAAAAAATGCTAAACAAAAATGTTAAAATTCCAATACAATTTTTTTTTCTAAAACCAAACGTTTTTCAGAATTTCCAAGCTGAAGGAAAATTTCAAATATATCTGTGCGTGTTCTGATTCGGAATGAAAATATTTCAAAATGTCAAAACTTCTGGGAAACGGAAATTCGGAGTTTTGACCAGCTCTAAGTGGCATCTAATTTTGGCATCTCAAATCAGTGGAACTTGGTTTGGAGGCCAGTTGTGGGAGAATACCACTACTATTTTCGTGTCTGTCCTCCACTCAAACCCTGGTCATCAGTAGTGAGTGGTTGCGGCCCAAAACCACCCTGCCGGAGCCTCAGGCCACGTCTACATTACCCGCTGGATTGACGGGTAGCAATCGATATATCGGGGGATCGATATATTGCGTCTCGTCTAGACGCGATATATCGATCCCCGAACGCGCTCCCATCGATTCCGGAACTCCACCAGGGCGAGCGGCGGTAGCGGAGTCGACGTGGGAGCCGCGGCCGTCGATCCCACGCCGTGAGGATGGGAGGTAAGTCGAAATAAGATACATCGACTTCAGCTACGCTATTCCTGTAGCTGAAGTTGCGTATCTTACATCGACACCCCCCCCCCCAGTGTAGACCAGCCCTATGTCTCATAAGCCACGCCTCTTATTTTGTCAAACATCAGGCCTCTGATTCTACTCATAATATTTCAGGCACAGCACCTGAGTGGTGGTGGTATGGACTCTGCCCAAGGGTTATAAACACGTGACCCTTCCTCTCTCCTGCATTTAATGACAAAGCTGATTAGATTCACTTGAGAGTCTTTTCTTATGGCTCACTAGAGCTCAGATCACTGATAACCAGGTAAGTGCTAAGTCTTATATCTACTGTGTGACAGCATCTCTGGTGAAACTGCCCAGCCTGCACTAGCAGAAAGGCTCCCCCATTAAGAGCTGACTATGGCCAGCAACTGTGAGTGGGATGTGGTAGAGGGAGAGGGGAGCGGCGTGTTAAAGGAACATTTGTTTGCTGGACTTTCACACTGCGAGATGAGGAACTGAGGCGAAGGACACTGCCCAGCGTACTCTCGGGTGAGTGTTTTGCTCATGGTCATGTTTTCGAATCCTGCTTGTGGCGCTTTCCTGAATGAATGCCAGATTCCTTTTCCCTTTTTATTAGACGTTTCTTTGCTATACACAGACGCAGTGCTTGCGAGAGGGGAAGTACTGTGTCATCGAGGTGCCCAGATGTGCAATTTCCCCAGATTTCTGGGTGGGGGGCTCAAGCCGGTTCTGTGTTGCATTGTTGAAAGGAACCCCTAGATATTGAACCCGGCCCTTGTTGCTGCCGACTCCACCTGGTAGAAAGGTTACATTTATAGCTGCAGGAACAAAGGATTCTGGGGTTGTGGCAGCACCCCCTGGCTTAAAGTGGTTTCCATTATATACAGGGTTTGCTATTTGGGTCAATGGTTCTCAGCACCCCCACTGTACAAACTGTTCCAGTGCCTCTGGTTACATTTACCTCCATGGGCATGGACATGCTGAATGTGTCCCAGCCAGAAAATAATATTGCCTAAAATGTAACTAAATCAGAATGGAAGCATTTCAAACACACCCTGCACTGGGGTAAATGCCGGCACAAGGTGCAAGATATCAGAGTCCAGTTTAGCAAGAGGAATGAGTCTCGCAAGCTTTCGATCTGTTTTTAAAAAGCAGCAGACTCAGGGTTTATTTTTAGGCTACCAGGTATGGAAGTACTCTCAATTCACGTCACTCTCCGTTGGGCATATTTGCCGTATAGGTCATGGCTGGGCTGCAGGCGTCATCTTGGAATTCATCAAATTGAGCGGGAGTTGGAAAAGACCCAACAGGATTAGGATGCGGCCAGGTGATCGGCGCCATCTTGGAAACAATTAAATTGAGCGGGAGTTGGATAAGATCCAACAGGATTAGAATGCGGCCAGGTGATCGGCGCCATCTTGGAAACAATTAAATTGAGCGGGAGTTGGATAAGACCCAACAAGATTAGGGTGCGGCCAGGCGATCGGCGCCATCTTGGAAACAATTACATTGAGCGGGAGTTGGATAAGACCCAACAAGATTAGGGTGTGGCCAAGCTGCCAGCACCATCTTGGAACCCGTTAAATCGGATGGGTGTTGGCTCAGCCCCCTGGCTAGTTAGCCCTGTTCAAAGTATCCACTATTTACCTCTGCTGCAATTTACAGTGGAAAATGTTGTAACAACTGACAGAATAAATTCCACCTCAAGCTGGGATCTTCTCAGGGCCACACAAGGGTCAGAGAAAAACAGCAAATCCCCTTTGCCCCAGTCTCCTTATACATCCCAGTGGCCGAGGTAAACCCTACCTCGCACTCAGATGGGACCGTTTTAGAGCCCCTGTTTCACACTGCAACACACTGAGGGTAAACGCAGGGGTTCCCAAACTTGTTTATTGTATGGGTCATATTTAAATATTTAGATCGACCTGTGGATTTTCCTCTTCTCCCATTCACTACCATGCAGCGTCCTTGTGGCTAACAGGGGATTGGACTAGATGACCTCTCGAGGTCCCTTCCAGTTCTATGATTCTATGATTCTATTCTATGATTCTAACTGCAATTGTTGATTCTGAAATGTACCATTAAGAACCTACGTAACACTTTTATCTATGTGTTGTTGTTTTTTAGCAGCTGAACCAAGGAGAAAGAGCGAATTCCCTGGGACCAGTTAGCTCTCTGCTGAGCCTTCCCGAGCAGCCTGCAGACCACCCTTTGAGATCCTCCGAGCTAACACAGTTTTGCCATACAGTAAGTCTGAGCTGACATGCATAAAACGAAGTACACCATTGTGGTTTTCTTGCACCCCATGCAATGCTTCAAATGGGTTTAAATACCCCATTGAGTTGGAAACTTTTCACTCTCCTTCCTTGGGTATGGGGAGGGGAAAATAAAGACACAGGGAACTTGGAAATTACATAAGAACATAAGAATGGCCACACTGGGTCAGACCAAAGGTCCATCTAGCCCAGTGTCCCGTCTTCTGACAGTGGCCAGTGCCAGGTGCCCCAGAGGGAATGAACAGAACAGGGAATCATCAAGCATTTTTGACCAAAAAACTAGCTATTTTTGGGGATTTTTGCCAACTATTTGGGAGGCCTTTGAAATGTTGAAATACACAAACGTTTTCTAAGATGGTGCTGGCAGGCAGACCACACCCTATGGTTTTAGGGCCTGGTCCAACTCCCGCTGAAGTCATTGGAAAAACGTTGGTTCTGTCCACATTTTCTGTAGAAGAACATCCTGTTTTCTAACCAGCTCTAGTTTATACGGTGCCTGCCACCATGGAATTCTGGTTGCTAGCCCATGCTGCCAGACAAAATGCTAAATATTTAGCATGGTCTTTGAGAGGCTAGAAAATGTCTACCCTGATCTGAAAAAACTGTCTTGCCTTCAAAAATATTTTCTGACACCAATTTAAAATATAATTTAAATAGTGGGTTTTTTTCAAAAAATTGTTAATAACTTAAGTGCCACCATCATGCTTAGCTCTCCTCAAGGCACAAAAAATATGTATGAGGCCAGATCCCCATCTGGTGTACCATATCTTTGTTGAAATGAAGAGTCCATAGGGTGGGCTTTCTACTCTGATCTGCAACGCGGTCATGTTAGAGGTTTCACTTGCAGAGTCTATCACCCCAAAGCAGAAACTGAGTTGTGTGGGAAATTCTCCTTCCCCACTCAAATGTTGTCCCTGATTTGTCATTGATTTCAGAAGAGGTTGAGGGGGCTACATTGACCAGCACCTCTGCCAGGCTGACCACTTATAATTTTTAAGTTTTCAGTGCCACAGTTTTTAAGCAGTGCCTGCCTTGCATATTTGTCTTGTTAACAACAGTCACTCTGCTAATGCTGATGTGGCAGCCTAAACCATCTAAAATTGGGGAGTTACTAGAACAGTAAAAATCTTAAACAGTAAACTTAGATCCCACCCTCACTGTCCTTCTCAGACTCACTCTCTGTTCTTTCCGGTCCACGTCACTAAATCCAACATTATCCTTCTCCACATCAGCCCCTTTTCTACATGTGTAAGATTGAAATTGTCCACATACCTGCTCACTGAATGCCCTGGTAAGTCCACGCTTGCTCACTGTGGGTCATATCTTCATTACTGCGGCCACAAGCAAACAGAAAAATCAAAATCTTCCAGGCAGAAGGGACACCAAGAAAGACAAATGCGAAGGGAAGCTGGAGACAGCAGCACGGAGTTCTCAAAAAGCAGCAAAAGAACAGTTATGAAATGTGCAGTGCGATATCACTGTAGTCAAGAGTATAACGTACACGTCTGGTCTCCACTAGCTCGGTGCAATGAGGCACTGCGATGAACAAATATGCTCACTACATCTGTTCAGCGACTGGATCAGGAAATGTTTATGCAACAGGGCTCCTGTGCTATTAGCATTCTGTCAACGCCCTTTGGCCTCTTTCCATAATCCTGATTCATAGGATCCTTTGTGTGTGTGCGTGTGTGTTCCGGATTCACCCTCCCTGCTACCCTGCAGATATGGTTTATGGACAGTGAAGTCAATTGTACCATGTCACAACACAGCCACCAGCTAATATTTCCTTTTACACCCCAGTGCCATAGGGAAGGGGTCTGTTTCCCCTTCAGGAGAACTGCCAAATCTGTTGTGAATCAAAAATTGGATTGAGTTTAGTAGAATAATCACCATACCAATCTTCCCCCTCTCCCAACAATGTGAGGGGAAGGAGGAGGGAAAATGGAAAACAGAAGGTGGCTTCTGCTTAGGTATAATGGAACAAATGTAACCCCCTGCAAATCCACTTCTATACCGTTGAAGGGTAGAGTGGTAAGGTCTCATCTAGAATCCCTGTAGAGCAATGCGTCTGATCCTGCACTTTCTTGCCCCTTTGGAAGTCACTCCCACTGTACCAAACCTGAATGTCATCGTTCTGCTGAGAGGTACTGGTGACTGCATGAATCACGCACCTCTGAGATCGATGGGTGCGAATCCACCCTTCAATTAACCATCAGGGTAAGTTCATCACAAGCCCCCCACCTAAGACAGTTGTGAACCCGCTGAGGGAGTTTTGGACTGAGGGGGCAGTGTGATTTTTGCTGAGTGTTGTTTTGGGAAAGGGGGTGTGTGTGTGGAGGGAAGGCAGAACACAAAAGGACCAAAGAGCCACACACACAGCCTGAAGGAGCATCCGAAGCCTGGTGTCTGACCCAGGCAGAAAGCTGGGGACTGGTTTTTGGGTCAAGGGTGCAGGCGGAAAAGATTGTCTGTGAAAAAGCTGTTTCCTGCTATTTGCTTCTTTCTGGGTCCAGAGACCCAAGACTTTGTACATTCCTTGTAAATAAACAAGATTGCAGCTAAGAAATACCTGTCATCAGGGGCAGTGCTGGGGGGATTTGGAGGGGGGCCTATAGCCACCCCAAAATTTACCTTAGCCCCCCCCCCCCATGTAGCCACCCCTCCCAGAGCAAAGGTCAAACGTTATGCAGATACTTCTCTGCTGCTGGTGGCAGCGTGGCCTTCAGAGCTGGGCGCTGGGCCAACAGCTGCTGCTGTCTGTCCCCCCAGCTCTGAAGGCAGCACTGGCACCAGCAGCAGCGCAGAAGTAAGGTGGGGTGACCAAGGCCCTTGTCCGCACATGCTGGGGTGTGCCACCATGGGCAGGTGCAGGGTCCGAGGCGCCCCACAGTGGCCCAGACTAGCCCGCTCCAGCCTGGGTGGGCTCCTTGGTCCCACCCCCTGTGGTCTCTGTTCCCTGGGAGCTCTGCTGGTCCCAGAGCCAGGGCCCCTGCCTGGGCGGCTCTTACAGGCTACAAGCAGTTAAAGGGCAGCAGGGAGCTAATTAGCACCAGCAACAGGAAGAGGAGGAGACGGGCAGGCGCCGGGGCCATCTGCACCATGGCACCCGCCAGCACAGTAGTCACCCAGCACTGCTTGGCTCCAGCTTCTAGCCTCCGACCTGGCCCGGGGGCAGGACCTCAGGGGGAGGAGGCGGGGCCATCACTTAACTGAGGAGGAGCAGGGGGTGGGGTCACAGAGAGCAGTGGGGTCACTGAGAGGGGCGGGGCCTCCCCCAATTTTCTGTCTAGCCCACCGCAGTCCCCCCTCCCTCGGAAGATGCAGGCGCCACCCCTGACTGCCACCAATTTCTCCTTCTAACTGGACATCCCCAGGGCCCCCAACTTTAGCCAGTCAGGTCGAAAAGAGGCAACAGTAACAGGGGGGAAAATATGCACTCACTGGAAAGTTGGGAGCCCTGGGGATGTCTAAAGCTTCTCTGGCTCTCTCACTCTCCCGGCGTCATTGGTGAGCTTCTGCCTAGAAGCTTCCCTAGCTCCCATCTCAGCCTGGCGTCCTGCCACAGCGGTAAAGGAGCAGTGTGCAAAACGTCACACCGATCACGAAGAAAGTAGCAAGGAGCAAATGAACAGCATTGCCCTTTTGCCAAGCAGGAGCAGGTTTCCAGGGCCTGGCCGGTCCGTTTCCCATTTGGAGGAGAAATCAGTGATGCGGAGTTCGGATGTTTTCCTCGGGCAGCTTGTTTCATTTACAGAATGTGCACGTGGCCTGCACACGGACATCTTCCTCCTGCAGAAATCTCACTGCCCTGGCCCCAAAGAAGCAGCTGCCCTAGGCCTCTGTCCCTCTTGGAAGTGTTTAGCACAGTCTCCTCTCTCATATCTCACTGCTAAAGCACGGTGCCCAGTTCCACAAAGGGGTGTAGGCATCCAAATCTTGGTTCTAGGCACTGCTGCGATCCATCAGTCCTTTGCTGGGCTGCCACATAAACCTATAGGTGCCTAAACTCACTTGGCACAGGGCTGCCACTGCCCCGCCGCAGTGCATTGGGTGAGGAAGAGAGCGCTCCCATCGGTATGATAAAACCATCTCTGCCAAGAGCAGAAGCTGTGTCGGCGTTAGGCGGCTGCAGGAATTCCCTCAGTGCCTATGTTTCTGCCTCTGGGCATGTGCACCACAGCTTCACTCTTGGCATCTGGGGCAGCTCGCTCCCGCTGAAGTCCCAGAGTGATCCATGAACATGGGCGGCAGGGGAAGCTTCCTCTAGGGGAGGCTAGCTCCCCTGTCCTGCCTCTTTTGCCCATAGCCCCGCCCACAATCCAACCCCCTGCCTCAGGCCCCGCCCCCACTCCAACCCAGGACACACCCCTTCCTCCACTTGGCCCCCTCCCCGCTCAGCCCTCCTGCCGCCACATCCCTCCTCTCCTCCACCCTCTTCCCCCATGAGGCCACCCACCACGTCCCTCCTCAACCCTCACACCCCTGAAAGACCCCCCACCTGCTGCTCCGCGGTGTCCCTCCTCTTCTCCACCCCCTGCCCCCGTGAGACCTTCCCGCCCACTGCTCGCCATGTCCCTCCTCAGCCCCCCCGTTGAGGTCTCCCAGCTCACCATGTCCCATCCATGGGGCTTAGGGGATGAGGAGGGATGTGGTGAGTGGTGGGGGCCTTGTGGGGAGGGGGGTGGAGGAGAGGAGGCCAAGTAGAAGCCTGCGTGTATGTGTATGTGTTCCTTCCATATTTTTTTTCCTTCTATGACTGCTCCTCTCTTCCCCTCAATTTTTCATTTCCCCTCGATAAACCTTTCTTTTCCCTCCCTCCCTCTGAGTCTCCCCCTTTGCCTCCTCTGACCCTTTCTATGCTTTTCTGAGCCTTTCTATCCCCAAGGCACTTTTCTCAGCCTGGCCCCAATTTCATCATGTGCTCCCCCATCACCCTGACTCCCGTCACCCACCAGAGGCAGGGAGGAGGAGTAAGAATGCGCCTTGTGGTTCAGCATGGCTGAGAGCAGGGATTGAAATGCGCCATCCTCGGAGGAGAGGCGGCTGTGTGGGGTGTTCCAGGGGTGAGGAAGGGGCACATTCACTCTGCTTTTAGCAGAGCAGAGGAAAACGATGCTTCCTCCATACTTTAACTCCTGGTTGACCATTCTCTGCTTCCTCTCTGTGTCTCCTCCCGCTCTGCCCTCCATCATCCTCTTCCATTCACTCCTCCCCAAGTCCCTCAACACAGCCCCATGAGATATCCTGGGGCTGGGAGCACCTGCCAGGCTCTGAGACTTTGGCTACAGAGTCCCAGCTCACCTGTTTCACTCCCTCCATGAGGCAGCCTGTTCTCTCCCACTGTCACTTGCACAGGGTGGAGACTGAGTCAACAGTGGTACAGTAAGGAATTTGGGCACCGTGCCAGCACTCCCTTCCTCCTGTGAGCTTTTAGCTCAGTCCCTCCATGACTTCCACAGCTGCAGTCTGACTGAGTTGCTCTGTCCTGCCTGCCAAGCCACCTTCCTGGTAGGGCGAGGAGCACGTTCAGTTCTTTCTGCCACGGAAAACAGCCAGCCTCTGAAATCTACCGATCAGAACCCCCAACACCAAGGCAACTGTCTTTAACTCGCCCATGGAAATGGATCTCGGGCTGTAGCATCCCTGACATCACAACCACCTCCCGCCTGCACGGATCCGGAACTGACTCTCCCTATTGTATTAGAATGTGGGAGGCAGCCTTAATCACAGCCATTGCCGGTGCTGTGCTGTTGCAAAGCGACGGGAAATCCTGACTATGGGAGAAAGCTCAGGGCCAGCATTGCATACACCTGTCTCTTATGACGGGGGTGTACAATACTTAGGTTGTTGGGGCCCTGATCTCAGTCAAGGCCTCTAGGTGGTACTATAAGACACTCAATAACAGAAACTAGTTTTGCCACCTTTGAATAACGTACACTTCCTTTCAGCCAGTCGATACTGATTGCAGCCAGAAGATACAGGAAAGCAATGTGCCCCACTTGCTACACGGATCAATCAGAGAATAGAGGAGAGACAGCTAAGGCACTTACTAACCCTGCAGGCTCACAGACAAAAACCAGACCAGGTAAGCGAAGCTGCACAAATGGAAGAAGGATAAAGAATTATGGAAAGAATTGCTGTGTTTACAATGCGCCTTTAATCGAAAGGTTTTCTTGTCCAGTGCTCAAGGCCTGAAAAAATAAGTGCTGGGGTCACATTCTGACACTTTTTTTGGGGGAGCCAGAATGACGTTCACAACATTCCAGTACTTCTAATAATTGGACTTTGATCAGACGTACCAGAACACTGTTCTCCTCCCAACAAAAGTGCCAGAACTGTGTGCCGGAATGTACTGGCATGACTCAGACCTTGTTCTTGCCTGATCCTATTTAGTACGCGTGGGAGGTTGTGGGAGGACAAGAAATAGCGGCATAGATGCTCAGTAGTGTTTCCTTCACATTTCTTAGAAAACAATGTACATCTCCAAACTAATTGTTATATAATGTAACATTATAGCCCAGTCCCTATGTACTCTGTGGCAAACTGGGTTTAAATTCTGCTTCAGTATTCCTGGATTCTGTTGCGTCTGGTGGAAATTCTCCAGTGGCGTCAGAGAAGTTAAAAATGTGAACTTTTGTGGAATTAAATATGAAAAAGATAACACAATGAGTGCAGCATCCTCAGTGTTATTTAATATGACAAGCCCTGGTCAGTTTTTTTTAAATAAAAAGTTGCTTTTTTAAAAATAATTTTTTTATTGATGTTTTTAGCAAACATTTTAATTTAGTGTTTTTCATCTTGGGGATTTTCCTTTTTTTTTTTAATTGAAATTTTTGAAAAAAAATTGCAAAATTAAAAAAAACGGGAACGGGATTTCAACCACTGCAAAATGAAAACAATTTCACAATTGTTCATTTTTCAACTAGCTCTTAGATTAAATTCAGCTTATTTTACTCACTTCCTACATTTTCCATATGTGTCACTTTGTTATATCTAGGTTTCAGAGTTAATACTTCATAGTGATGAATCGGGTAGTTGTCCTATCTCAGAGCTGTTGGTTCAGGCTCTCTGCAGACTCAGGCAGATACTGCTGCATTGGTTGCACTCATGTCCCCTTTTCAAGCTGTTCTTTGAAGCCACGAGGACTAGAAATATATATATTTAAATTAAAGGTCAGATTCTGGAGCACAATTATGCAGCAAGGTATGAACCCTGTAGTTATAGAATTGTAGAATACACAGGGCTCTGGCTATAGTGCACAATATTACATTCCCCAGGATTTACTAGCAAGTACAGTCATAACAGTGATTGTAAAACAATACTTGGCCACTGGGGGCTTGGCTGAGGACATTGTTGATAAATATGGTTCCTCTGTCTCTCCAAAAGCAGCCTCAGGAACATTAATGTGTTTTTCTTTTTCAGATAAATCTGACTTCTGGCTTTGCCGTATCCTCTGGAAATATTATAGGCTAGTCACAGTCCTGTTTATAGTTTTTCTCATTATTGCTGTTATTGTTTTGGCAGGTGAGTTGACAGCAATTCCTAATTGAGTTTTTGGTGTTTGTTTTCCCTTTACAGTCGGAATCATGGAAGATGCACAATCCAGCCTCCCCAACCTTTGTAGTTCTGCTGGCGCTGAACCAGCATGCGATAGGAAAGCAAAGAACCTGAAGTCTGACATTTCTGCTTTGCTTCATCCCTCTTGCTGAAGCGTGAACCGGTTGTTTCACCCCCGTCAAAATAATTCTTACAACCTTCTAGTTGAGAATCTCTAGGGCCTCTGTGCCTTGGAGAAGGGACTTGAAATTTGACAGGGGTGTTGGCTTTGGGTATGTCTACACGGCACAGATAACCCAGGTGATGGGCACCCGAGTCTGAGCACCCAGGCTAGCCTTGCCCAGGTGCAAGCATCCCCACAGCAAAGCCCTACCCGAATTATTGTGTCCTCACTAGTTATGTGCTTCCCATGTCTTGCTAGGACTTCTGATGGCATATCCCATGGTTCTTTCTGGCAAGATGCTTTGGGATTCCTTCTCAGTCACTTGTGGGAGAACTTGTCTGTCCTTCAAGGGGTGCAGTGGGGAAGACATTGGACGACTATGAGCACTTGAATGATTTTCATAAATGTATTCACTTGAGCAATTTAGCCTGCATCTTCCATACTAAGTTGGTGGGTTCCGGCCTGAGTTAAACCAGAGCCTGGATTCTAACCCACCCCCAGCCAGTGTGGACTTAAATCACCTCCAAACACATCATTGTTTTTTCCTGTGTGGATGGGGGGCTAAAACCTGGGGAAGAGCCTGAGTTAAATTCGGTGACCCTTTGTGTCAAGGTCGTGCCCTGGCAGTTCCCATGAAAAATCACCCAAATTTGGACAAGTCATAAACCTTTGAAAAATTTCCATTCATAGATGCTCAGTAGAGATTTGTTAGAGGCTGGGACTTTGAGTGGCCTCCTGGCCTAACTTTTGAGTGTTTGACTTTGCAAACGTAACACTTTTTTTTCAGGTAGTGTTTTGTCTGTATTAGACTGTAGGTTCCTCTGGGAAATAACTTAATCTTAATTCTGACCTGTAACATTCCACACACACCTCTGTCACTAACTAATCATAAATGGGGCACAACGACAGAGATTTTCCTAGAATGTGTAAAATTGATAGTGATTTAAGGGCATTTTCCATCCCTGAATGGTCACGTTTGCAGATAGGAAAGCCAGAGCCCTGGATGCAAAAATGCATGCCTCTGTCTGCACATGCATGTATCATAACTGCACATATAAATAGGTTCTCAGCACCTGAGATCATCATTTTGATGCCTACCTAGTGTTTAGGCAGGCAAATATCTCTCGTGATTTCAGGCCACCTCATAGCAGCCTCTGCTAGCCAAACAGCACCCCCAGCCTCAGTTTCCCTCACCAAAATGGGCATCCTTAGTTTTCCAGACATATCTGCCTGAGTCTGCAGAGAGCCTGGACCAACAGCTCTGAGAGAGGGCAACTACCTGCTGGCTGGTCCCTCTGGCTAAGTCACAAACAAATGTAACCCCCTTCCAGGATAACAAAAGTCCAGCTAAAAGTCCCACCCTCCAGGGTGAGTCCCCAGTTCCTTCTGGGTTAACTTTCCATCTCTCTGGGATGGAGCACTTGCCCCCCCCCCCCGTCCCCTAGGCTGGAGTAGCAGCCTCCTGCAGACCCTGGCTCAGAGCCTTCCACAGGCTCCTACCCACTCTCTGTAGTTCCACTCTCGACTGATTTATTTCAGCCCCCTTAGTCCCAACCCCTCAGCCCGGGAAGCCCCGAATTATTTATGGCACAGATCAGACAGTCCCTGTCTCTCCTTAAAGGCCTAGTCCCCCGTGACAATGTTATTCCACAGTATTTGCATACCCATTTCACAAAACCCTACGGTCAGCCTGACGCTCTTGTGTCTGATTTCCAGCTTCCATGTACATTGCACATTAAGCCACTCACCTCCATTGTTTGCTAATGAGCTATGATGGAATTTATACTGGGGATCTGGGGCCTGGCGTTCCTCCCATTGAGATCAACGGCAAAGCTCCCGTAGCCTTTCATGATGCAGCATCAAAGCTTTGTGGGACTGTTCAGCTTAGAAAAGAGACGATTAAGGGGGGATATGATAGAGGTCTATAAAATCATAACTGGTGTGAAGAAAGTGAATAAGGAAGTGTTATTTACCCCTTCACATAACACACGAACTAAGGGTCACCCAATAAAATTAATAGGCAGCAGGTTTAAAACAAACAAAAGGAAGTATTTCTTCACACAACGCACAGTTAACCTGTGGAACTCATTGCCAGGGGATGTTGTGAAAGCCAAAAGTATAACTGGGTTCAAAAAAGAACTAGATAAGTTCACGGAGGATAGGTGCATCAATGGCTATTAGCCAAGAGGGTCAGGGACGCATCCTCATGCTCTGGCTGACCCTAAATCTCTGACTGCTGGAAGCTGGGGGTTGGATGACAGGGGATGGATCACTCGATAATTGCCCTGTTCTGTTCATTCCCTCTGAAGCATCCGACAGGATATTGGGCTAGATGGACCATTGGTCTGACCCAGCATGGTCATTCTTATATCCTTGTCCATGAGGATAAAATTCACCCAATCATCAATTACAGTTTTGTTCTTATGTATCCTAACTGAGAAGAAAATAATTATATTCCATAAACTACCTGCAGATTTAAAAAGCTCCTAACAACTCTGTACAAAGAAGCAACTAAAATAGTGAGCATGCACAAATACTTTGTAGTTTTACATGTTAGGGAAAACTTACAACCTCAATAAGCCGCTTACTGTTTTGTAGACCCAGCACACGAACTTGGGCCACTTACATCCTATTTGGAGAATTTAAGTGGGTGTGGGGTATAATCCATGTCCACAGGCTCTCAGTCCAGGGTGGAATATCACTCTTTGCCTCTGAATCCTGTACCGAGAGGGGATGGGAAAGACCCTCATTGTTGTGTTAATTTCGTTTTCAGTGATTAGCAGTAGGCCCTGCCCAAATCATGCCGCTACCACATGTCCAGTCAATTGGATCGGATCTCAAGGGAAAACATACCCATGGAAATGCTACTACTTCTCAAAAGTCGATGGGGATTGGAACTCCAGCCACAGCAACTGCTCTTCGTTCGGTGCCTCCCTGGCTACAGTTGACACCCTGGAGGAAAAGGTGAGAAACTCTGTGATCCCAATAGTCTGGGCTTGGCAATAGCTAGGTAATGATTGAGGAGGTGCTGCTCATAACTCTGTAGTTAAACCTGAGGAATATTTTATGCTAGGGCTCAGCAACTCTAGAATGAGGAGATGCCTCAGTACCAGGTCTCATGATGAGAAGCCAAATTAAGGCCCTGATCCGACAGTGAGCTCCAGGCAGATAGATTCCTGTACTCACAGAGGCAGGGGGCTGCCCAAGGTGAGTCTATTCTAGGCCAATCTAGATAGGTTCTTATGCCACACTCATCTCTGTAGTATCTGAGCAGAATCATGGGCTTAATAATATTCTGGGAGTCAAATTCCTACACCGTCTCAATATTCCGAAGCAAAACACTTTAAAGTTTCTGAAGGAATTCATGTAATAATTAGACAAGCTACATAACTGCAGTACATCACTATTTAAAAAAAAAACTAGCACAGAAACAACTGGAAAGTGAAATAAAACTATTTTAAAACTGGCAGCATTTGCCCCCTGTTGGCTGGGGTTGATGTGTCCAAGAAAGGGTTATGGTAGAATCTCAGAGTTGCAAACACCTCGGGACTGGAGGCTGTTTGTAACTCTGAAATGTTCGTAACTCTGAACAAAACATTATGCTGGTTCTTTCAAAAGTTTGCAACTGAACATCAACTTAATACAGCTTTGGAACTTTACTATGCAGAAGAAAAATGCTGCTTTTTACCATCTGCATTTAAATAAAAGAAGCTCAGAAACAGTTTCCTTACCTTGTCAAATCTTGTTTTTAAACTTTCCCTTTATATTTTTAGTAGTTTATGTTTAACACAGCACTGTCCTGTATTTGCTTTTTTATTTTTGG
Organism: Platysternon megacephalum; assembly: GCA_003942145.1. Taxonomy (NCBI): domain Eukaryota; kingdom Metazoa; phylum Chordata; order Testudines; family Platysternidae; genus Platysternon; species Platysternon megacephalum. The sequence continues at coordinate 93,396 of QXTE01000503.1, forward strand.
TCTCTGCTGCTGCCTGATTGTGTACTTTCGGTTCCAAATGAGGTGTGTGGAGATTCTACTGTATATGGATTATGCTGACTCTCTGAGGCAGGTGGATCATTAACCCATCCCACAAATAAGTGAAGTGCGAGTGGTTTTCTTAAGAGAGGATCTAGGTTGAGGGCTGAGTATCCAGGAGGCATCCTAGGAGCAGTCACGCCTCTGGTATAGCTTGGGGAAGGCTTTTGCTTACATTAGCCCACTGCTGACCAGCCAAGAAATTTTAAGCCAGGATTTTCAAAAATAGGAGCCTAAAGTGGCCTGATTTTTAAAAACAATGAAAACCCAGCCACTCCCATTTAGAACTGCCTGGGGAAATTTTGACTAATCATTTTTTCATTTGAAAGGACTGAGTCATGAAACCCCAAACTGTCAACAAAAAAATCTCCAAACTTGAGAAAAAGTTTTGAAATTGTTGAAATATTTTGTTTGAACATTTTTTAAATGGAACATTTCCAGTTTCTGGGTCAAAATGACTTTTCATTTCAAAACGTAATCGAATTTGACTGGGGGGGGGGGGGGGGAAAGGGTTAAAAGGAGAGCAAATGATCAAAAACAAAACACCTCAATTGCCCTGAAACAAAAAAAATATTTTCAAGATTTTGACTTTTCATCCCTATGCAATATGGGAAAAAATATTTTGAACTCTTAAAAATATTCACGGGAGAGGAAAGACATTTCTTGCCCAGCTCTGTTCTCACTGACTGTAATTTTCAGAAATAGGAGCTTAGACTCCTAAATAAGTGAGCTGATTTTCAAAGGGTCAAAAAAAAATGTTCAAAAGCACCTGAGTCCCATTTTCAAAAGTATCTGAGGCACTGAGGCGCCTAATGTCCAAGACTGGGGCATGGGCAGTCATGCCCAGTGGTTAGCACGGGAGTCAGCAGGCAGGAATCACAGCCCAGGGTCCAAGCCAGAGCCAGAGGGCAAGCACCAGAATCAAGGCCCAGAACTGGGTTACTTAGAGTGAGACAAGGCCGGAGCCGGGTTGGAACAAGGCAGGAGTTTATCTCAGCCATGGGCAAATACTTTGAGCAGCCATTGAACTGCTGCTGGGCTTAAGAGCTAGTCTCCTGACTCTGCCAACCAATCAAGCAGCGTAGTCAATCAGGCAGTCTGCTACAGGCCAGCTGCGCTTCTTAGGTTGCCCAGAGACTGGCTCTGCTGCAGGCCCTGGTTCCTGACACGGAGCCTCAGTGAAAGTTACGTGTGGGCTTTCGAAAATTCGACCCAAAGTGTTTAACTTTACACCAGGGGTCGGCAACCTTTTAGAAGCGGTGTGCCGAGTCTTCGTTTATTCGCTTTAATTGAAGGTTTCGCGTGCCGGTCATACATTTTAATGTTTTTTAGAAGGTCTCTCTCTATACGTCTATATATTGTATAACTAAACTATTGTTGTATTGTAAAATAAACAAGGTTTTCAAAATGTTTAAGAAGCTTCATTTAAAATTAAATTAAAATGTTGATCTTACGCTGCCAGCCCGCTTAGCCCGCTGCTGGTCTGGGGTTCTGTTCACCTAGGCCGGCAGTGGACTGAGTGGGGCCTGCGGCCGGGATCCCAGCTGGCAAGGGTCCGGCAGCCAGAACCCCAGACCGGCAGTGGGCTGAGTGGCTCAGCCCACTGCCGCTCAGGGGTTCCATCCGCCGGCTCCTGCCAGCCGGGATCCCGGCTGCCGGACCCGCTCAGCCCGCTGCCGGTCTGGGGTCCCGGCCCTGCCCACATATAGTGGGGACCTACCTTCTCCCTGGTTCTGGCCCATTCTCTTCCTCTCTCTGCACTGAGCTGAGGGTGGGAGTGCACTGAGCACAGGGCTGGGGGTGAAGGAGCAGGCTGGGGGTTGGGGTGTAGGATCTGGCCAGGAGCTAGAATGAGGGAGGGGCTCAGGGTTGGGGCAGGAGGTTTGGGTGTGGAGCACTTACCTGGGCAGCTCCCATTTGGTGCGAGGGGTGCAGGTGGGAATGTGTGTGTGTGTGTGTGTGTGCAGGAGCTCCCATTTGGTGCTCAGGGTGAGGGTGGGGATGTGGGGGGTGCAAGAGTCAGGATGTGGGGGGTGCATGGGGTGTGGGGGGGATGGGGATGTGGGGGTGTGCAAGAG